>PNEQ01078657.1:0-39246 GCA_003012365.1 Medauroidea extradentata | reverse complement strand
TTTATAAATGAACTTTAAAAATAAATTATCTATATATTTTGTAGTAATATCAAGACAAAACGGCTTTGGAAGTAAAAACTTTAATATACAATGAAAATGAACCATTAGGGCCTAAAAGTTTTGTGTTCGGGGGTTGGTGAACCCAATGTTGGCTCTTGATTTAAGAATTCATTTCTCCCATATGAGTTTCGTCCCCCTGGCCGAGTACCTCTCCTGAGCGCTTACTTACGGCCGCACCGGCCAGCAACCCCCACCTAAACTCCCTTGGCCAATCACAGCCCAGCTCGCAGACAATAGCTGCCACCGGTCACCGTCTCCCGCGCCACGTTTATTATTTTCAGTTTTCTTTTCTCATGACAAATACTTATAAATACATAAATTACAATTACGATATCCAATTGAACAAATACAAACATTTTTCGTATTAAACATAAAGGAACTAGAATTATATTCTTACGACGATTTTTAGCATCTTACAAACGTTATTTAAGAAAATATGTATTTAAACCACAAATCCATAAAAAATGAAATTGTAATTTTTATAATTTTGTACGATAATATCTAGGACTCTATAATAACAGAATTTCAAAAATATTCACATTTTTATTTCAAATTTATTTTTTTCCGAAATCCTCTGCGCGAGTAGTTTACGGATTATAAAATCAAAACGGAAACATATTTGTATTACGGTTATTAAAGAGTCCTAGATATGGTCGTACTAAAAATTATAAAAATTATAGTTTTCCATACTTACGTATTTTGTGGTTTAAATTTTTTTTAATACCACTTTTAATTTTTTACTGGAAAGCTAAGCACACTATCACCCAGTGCTATACAAACAAACGTCCGCTAACCGATCATCTACTCGGCAAAAAATCACATCGAATTTTGAGGAGTAGTTGTGATATTTTCGGCGACTGAGAATTCCAATCGTTCGTTTGGTATCTTACTTCCCCATACCCGTTAAATATCGATGTATTATGGTCATCCAGGTGGTCATGTGGCGGAGACGTGTCTCAAGTCTGTGTTTACAAGGAAGAGAACTTTAAACTGCGCTGCCACGTAGTTGTTTGAATCACACAGCTGCGGATTTTCCTATGCGTGTGCTGAAGGACAATCGTAGTGTGCAGAGTGTCGTGACCCAAAAGGGAAAGACGCTAGTTATCATGGGTTATTTAGCAATGTGGCATTCCTGCTCTGCACTACGGAAAACTACAGCTGCGATTTCGTCCAATTACTTCCAGCTAAGTAACGTAACCGAAGTGATTTTGATTAATGGGTCGTCGTCATCGACGCTTAATGTAGACACATTGCGTTTTCAGCGTCATCGTTTGGCATGGACTATTTAGAAATTATTCCCACACTGAGCCCTGATACAACTTATTCTCACATCTCTTATACATTGTCTAGAACTCTTCTGTGTAAATTAGTGAAGGTTAAAATCAATGGAAATAAAAAAAAAACATTCACTGGAAGATTGAGTGAGTGAGAGAGTTTGATCAGCGCTTAACATCGAGGTTCCCAGCGCTGGTGAGGGGTGATACGAGGTGAGTATGGAGCAGCGCCGGAATGAACGGACGTGGGAAACTGGAGTTCCCCGAGAAAACCCGCCGACCAACGGCATCGTCCGGTACGATTCCCACTTGCGAAAATCCGGGTTCTGACCCCGCCGGGAATCGAACCCGATCGGATCGCCTTGGTGGGAGGCGAGAGGTCTGACCCCTTAGCCACCGCAGCCCCCTTCAGTGGAAGAGATGGTAATTAATGGATGGCTGAAACGTGCCTGAAGTATTTTATTGCTACTGTTAATTATTTACAGCTTTTATTCTACAATCTACACGATAACATTATTTTATCTAAGCGGTTATTCTCTTATGACAGTTAACTTAGTTAAGATTTTTTTTACATTTTGCAGACAGGTTAAAAATACATTAAAAGTGTCTCAATGAGTCTGATAATAATATTTTGTAGTTCTCTTCTCTGCCAAAACAAATGTGTATTTTGTTTTGTTTCCGGGAGGATTTTATAAGTGGAGATATTTTTGGTAAGTGAGTTGGTGGGGGTTTGTATATTCTACCAGGTATCAACAGCACTACGTTGGTCGGCGGGTTTTCTCGGAGACCTCCCGTTTCCCCCGCCCCCTCATTCCGGGGCCGCTCTATGCTCGCCTCATGTCACCCCTCGCCAGCGCTGAAGACCTCGAGGTTAAGCTCCACTCACATCAACAGCACCAGCACACTTGTCTTCAAACATTATAACTTAGTATCATTTTACTACATTGACATTATGCTAAAGGTACTGGTGTACTAAGACGTTTCTATTTTTATGTTTTGTCAGTGTTTGATGTGATTTACGTTGAAATTGTTTGGTTCTAAAAAAAAACTGAGATATCCATGCCACTTTATTAACCGATACCATTGTCTTGTGTTGTAACTGGATTTATTTGAACGTTAACAGTAAGTGACTAAATAATCATCGAAATTTACAGAATTCATTAAACAAAATATACTGCGACAGAAATATTTATTCACAGGTTTTTTAGTGCAATTGAAATGCCCGTTAGAAAATGTATTTTTACTTGCAAGTTAATTTTATTCAAACTAATCATGCTCTATTTATTTAAAATGTAATCTCCGGAGGAATGTTTGATAAATAAAATGGGATCTTCTTTTATAACTGCCAATATATTTGGGCTTTATGAAGTGTGTTTACAAACGTGAAATATTATTGTCAGGTTTATATAAGTGACCTAAGCCTGATATTTACAGCACCTCACGCTTAGATTAAGGGGTAGGTACAATGTACTAGATGGCGTAAGGCAATAACCACGTTTTAACTGCACTTGTATAGCTGGAAAGAAGAAAATTATTTTCTAGTAAAAAGTTCCCAGTTTATGCTGTCAGACTTGGACCAAGAATTTAGATCTAAAATGTTTGTAAAGAAATGTAATAACAAATATTTAAATGTGTAATAAGTTAAAGCACAACAGTTAATTATAGCGGCATGCAGTGTTATTATATGTGTTACTAATACACCGACTTGATAGCTCTTTGTTTGAAGTCCAGGCAGCTGAACCTCGCATGTAATTATTTTATAAGGATTTTTCTCCCTTTATGTCACAAATTTTTCCATGCATTACGCAGGGATTGAAGGAATTTCGCGAACTACTGCACTACGAGTTTATCTAGCCACTTGACGACAACATGCACCTCACTAGTACGTAACAACATTACACTACCTCACTCCATCCTAGTTGGAGGGGCGTTTAACTCCCCCGACATTTATACAAGTACGTAATTTTATTAATGGCAACAATCTTCCATCCCACCAGCCTGAAATACGGGATGCGAAGACCAGCTAAAACTAAAACAGTTACGCGCGCCCCGCCGCCGTTCCAATGATTTGTAAACTAGACTGTCGGGGTCCATTTGATTCTACAAACACCCAGCGAGTTACGGAAGCTTCAGTTTTCGGTCTCGCGACAGCACGGCCTCCTGGGGCATATAAGGAATCTGCGGTGGCTTATAGTGTCACACTTACTAATATGTTTGGTAAATAAGGTAAGGGAACTGGTTTGAAATCAGTGCAAATTTGTGTCTTTCTTACGTTATACTGTTAATGCAAGTGCCTTTAAATCGTTGACGTAGTTTATTGGTGTTGTTTACATCTTTTAACTTACCTTATATATTTATGTTTACTCTAAAACATGAAGGATGTGATACATGGTTACCAAATTTTACGTTAAAGCAGTAGAGCAACAAATGCAAGATATGCGAGTTTTCAAGTGCCCGTGTGTGAGAATGTACAGAAAAAAATTATTTATGAAAATATTATTTATTGCACCCAACAGTTAATGTTTCTTTGTTAAATACAATAATTAGTATTTTAAAAACAACAGTTTGAATTTCAACCAAACATCAAAGCACTTAGCAAACGTACACAAGAAGTTATGAGTTATAAATAAATAAATGTGAATTAATGCAAAGTTAAACGTGCGCGCTGCTGAGGTATGTGGTGAAGCAGTTAAGGCAAATAACACATTGATTGAAAAAAAAAAAAAAACTATTGTGTGATGACATACAAAGCCAACCAAGTTATTATGCAAAATATTACATGTAAACCCAACACTATGGTTCGGTCACAAACAAACTTCAACCAGCCACACATATACTAGTAATGCGTACTTTTAAGCTGGAAAAGTAATTGTACTGTTAAACAGCCACATGCCTTGCCTGCACCACAGAACGTTAAGGAATACAGAAGTGAAACAGCCGGTAGGATGGCTAATTCAATCACACACGCCAGCAGAATGGCTTTACTGGCTAACAACGTGGAAGAAACACCTACTGACAATCAGTGTAAGACGGCCATCTTGCTAGCTGGCAGCCAGGCCAATAAGAAATCTGCCATAACATGCATGAGACAAACATACACTGGGTTGTAGTTAACAGCTCCGGGCAGCCAATAAGCGATGAAGTAAGCTCGTGTCAAAAGAGCCGCCACATCATTTCACATCTGTATTACTATTTAATCCGTGCCTACACTGCGATGAAGAAACAAGCAGGTACGTCCCCACCTAACCGTCTGTAAGGAAACGCGTTACGTCGGGAAGGCAGCAAGACCTTATTTATTACCATAACAGGGAAGGCCTTCAAATCTGAGAACAGCCGAAGAGTGTACAGAAACGCCCAATCACACACGCCAACTGTCTTCTTCTTGGGGCCAATACAGTAACTTGGCACAACCAGATCGTCTTGAGGCCTACGTTAGGCCACATAACAAATAATACTAACAGAAGCGACAAGGGAAGCTATTTCATTGTTGTTATTGTACCAGTTCTCGGGGCGTACAGGAATGTAAACAATGTCACGTGGATTCAAGTCATTGATTTATATATGCACTTGTATTGTTTGAGACACTGTACTTTAACTTGGCAGCCTATCGCCTCGGTTACAAAACTAAACTCACCTATACATACTCTACCAGGGGCTTTTCCTAACCAGCCCTACTGGGTACCTACAATTACATCTATAAACAAAAAATATATAAATAAAAAAAATACAGAAAATAAATGTCCTTGTTTCTCACAAAAAAATAAAAATACTAATTACAAAATTACTAAAATATTAATTCTGATAGCGAAATGCTACAGGATTTAGGTATGGTATTTTGTATGGTTTAATATCTGGATTTAAAGCGGGATTCGCTATTTCCACTTACATCTGGATTTAACATATCATGGATTCAACACCTAGATTCTTACCTGTAATAATATTTAGATTCACGTTTGGATTCATTGCTGGACTGGTGTTTGGATACATCTGAATTTACGTCTAGCTGTTCTGTTTTTCTGCGAAGATCTCGGAAAAGGAACCACGTTCTTGCAGCATATTTGTATCACCATAACGTCGTGGAAAATAATAATTTGACGTTAATCAGTATAATTAAGTAGTATTATTTCGGCACTCATATTCAAATCTACCTAATATATTTAATGGCATCGGTTTCTCCCTTGCTGTGTTAATAAATAAATACAATAAATAGACGCTGAAATAATATCCAACTTCGTGAACATTAACACTAAGCTTGTGTTTAGTTCTAAGATTATTAAGATAACCACGAAGTTCCCAGCGTGATATTTACAGTATATATATATATATATATATATATATATATATATATATATATAAAAGAAAGTCGTGTTAGTTACACTATTTATAACTCAAGAACGGCTGAACTGATTTGGCTGAAAATTGGTGGGGAGGTAGCTTAGAACCAGGAGAAGGACATAGGATATTTTTTATCCCGTTCGACCGCGTTCCCATGTGACGTCAAAGAGAATACAAGTCACTATAAAATGTGGTATAACAAAAACGCATATGACATGGAATAACAAAACGCAAATGACAGCTAAACATAATTTTTCTATGGATAAGTGTGTTTGAAAATTCGATAACTATAAATTTTGTCAGAAATAAAAAATCAGTAATAATCAGTAATTTGTATTCTCTTTGAATCATCGTTGACAGTGCCGCGACCAAGACGATCGAATCTTTCCCGACAAAGCATGTTCACGGGTAGGAAGACCATCTGCGTTGTTTGTTCTTGCGCCTTATAATAAAATAAATGAAGAGTGCAACCTATGTACCAAAATACACGAAAAATAAAGAATCATTAAAATACTTAATCCAAAATCTGCTTACTTATTGCCTCTAAGGCGGAGTAGAGTTCGCAGGGCCAGCTAGTTAATTACATTTTTCTTAGCCGTGTGCTCATTATCGACTTCTTCATAATAAATATTTCAGTATTACATTTTGCTAGCTGCTTCACTTTCGTGTCAGTCTTTGAAACATTATTATTACTTTGAGTTCGAATTTACTCAGTTCTATGTGTGAGTTTAGTAAGTTCATATATTCTATGGTGTATTTCACTTGTTTAACTCATAATCCGGTGATGATTTGTGCAAGCAGAGTACATCCGCAACCCAGAAGACGTCCAAGAAGATGTAACATGTGTTGTAAATATTACAAAGCAGCATAGAGAAATGTATAGGCATTTCGAGGTAATGACAGCAACATAAGTCGGCTTACGGTACATTACTAAATATTTTATAACTAATTTTCCTGCTTCATATTATGGTAAACTTTTTATTGTATATAGGATTGGCAATAAAATATTATTCAAATTACTGCAACGATCATACCACACCCTTTCACATTGCACATAGACACAAAAAAAAATACAGAAAATAAGGAAGTATTACATAGTTCAGTAACGATACTTATAATATGTTCTTTCTCCAATAACCATATATTTCTTACTAGCCAGGATGACTTGTAAATTGAACCCCTTGCATTTTACAACATATTTTAGGTTCGTTGTAACAGGTAAACACCAATTAGCAAGCCAATTGGTACTTACTTGCCAGTTATATGTCGTTCAAGATAAAGTCAGCACTTTATTTAGTCCCGGTTAGGTTTTCCTTCCAAATAATTCATAGTTTTCTGGTTCTTTGTAATGTAAACAAAGCAACGGAAGTAACCCTCTTCGTAATGAACTAAAAAATTAACATTGAGGCCATAGGACTTAAAAATTGATTCTTTAATTATTATTCTATAGAAGAAAGATTACCAAAAGTACTTACATTATCGGGAATGGCTTATGGAATGTTAAGTGGGATGACGAGCATATTTAAAAAAAAAACTGAAGAAAAATACCATATTTCTGGAAACTTGAATTTATGTGTACCTTATATGTCCAATGTTTGACCATTCTCACAACTACTGTCTAAATGGTCAACAGTATTTTCTGCAAATGCAATTAATTTTTTAATCGAGAAAAAGCTGACTCTGCTAGATAACTAAGTAGACTGCCAATTGTTTAGTTGCCGACATTAAAGTTGCTTACTGAGTAGTTTATAATAATTATTGGATAACTTTCATCTGTTTGTGACCCCTACACCTACAGAACACGTAAGTACCTCAGTTATGCTACACTAATCATGATTTACCGGTGTACTCTAAAGTGTATAATAAAATTACATCAACATTCATCACGTAATGTATTTCAGAATAATAAAATATTTTTGCTGTTATATCTTTAAAATAATATCAAGGTATAATCTAGCTGGATCCAAATTTGTTGTCTCGTACAGTGGGATAAATAAATTAACTAACAACAGTAAATCACAAAGCACTACTGTATTTATTTTTGTCATCATCACATTGAATAAGATTCTAAAGTTTTTATTACATTCTAGGTAAAAATAATTTCAATTTTTCATCCACAAATAATAATAAATAGTCGTAACTGGAGTTACAGAAAAAATCAAATGATAACTATTAAATTTCGTACATTGCATATCAATGATGACATTATTACATAATTGTTACTGTATTTTGCAGCTTCTGACTAAGAAGCCTGGAAAAAAAGTAAGAGTACTGAAAACGGTTTGCTTGGATTTTGTAATGACCCCAAAGGTTTCTTGGAGTGTTTTCGTTCGAGAATAATTTTTTTCATACCACTGAACAAAATACAAGGCAAGGGATAGTGTTACAAGGGAAAAGATGGTTGTTGAAGACTTTCCCCGACTTTCATATTTCGGTTCTATCGTATGTATTTTACGGGAAGCGCGCTTATAGAAGATCTCCTATTGGCGGAACGTGTGTGGTGTGGGAAGGATTCTACAATTTCATGTTTCATTGCATGCAACACCGTTGCTTTCATTAAAATGGTTTTAATGTCGTATATGTAATAAATGACTTAGTCTGAATGTGTTGAGATAAAATGTAATTGCATGTATCAATAGTAATTTGGCCTTATTACGCCTTAGTGCGTAATCGTTAGAACGTTGTAAAATAAACGTTTTGCACCGCTTATTAAGAAATCCCTTTTTAATTTTAGTTCAAATCCCTAGCATGGCATAGTTGTATGTTTGCGTTTTTCGTCATTATTTCTGCTGTATATTTACTCATTAATTATTACACCTCATTATTAAGTAAGTCATAATTGTATAATATAACTTTTCACAGAATATTACGGAATACAGGTTTTTGGGTTCAAATCCTGAGAAATGCATGACTGTATTTTTTGTGATTGTCTTAATGTATCAGATATTGCTGTGATTACTGAAAATTAATTACACAATATGTAGTCATAATGTGCCAAACACACAAGAAAATCTATTAAAAATCTTAAATTATAGAAATTAAAGTCGCGTTTCTTTTTTACTCTGTATGTTCCGCATTTCTACCTTTACGTGTAAAGTGACGATTTGGGGGATTTAAAAGTGAACCTGCCATTTAATGAACTTAATGTTGTCTAAGATAATGCAGATAAGTTTTGTTACTTTCTAAAAATCTTGTTGTAAACACAGGATAGAAATCGCTAGAAGCAACATGAGAACTTGATAAGTAATGCAATGAGCTTGTTCTACAACAAAAAATAACAACTAATTTATTAAACGAATATACACATAAACAGACGTTTTGCGTCAATATCTTATGCCAAATTTGTGTGTTGCTAGAGTGACTTATCCTGTTCTGGTAAGAATGACTTAGTCAGCTGTATTAAGCTCAAGTTCAGAAACTTAATGTGACTATACATGTATATTGTTACTAGTTATAATCTTCAAGTAATAAAATAATATATTTGTGCCTGTAAATTGTTTAATACAAGTACGCATTAAAAACATAATTTTATTTCAAATAAAAATGTTATATAATTTATTATTAATAAATGCATATTCAGTATGCTATTCATTCCCTGTATTTAAGTAACTATCATAAACGAATTATATTTGAAAAAATGACACAAATAATCTTAACTTTGGTCATGCAAAATATCTTCTTATTAACAACAGCCGCTGTAACATTATTATTATTATTATGTTTTAAAGAAGTATATGATTAAATAACAATTAAGCTGGGAATGT
The DNA here is from genome assembly GCA_003012365.1 of Medauroidea extradentata. Classification (NCBI taxonomy): domain Eukaryota; kingdom Metazoa; phylum Arthropoda; class Insecta; order Phasmatodea; family Phasmatidae; genus Medauroidea; species Medauroidea extradentata. Next base: position 29,813 of record PNEQ01078657.1, on the reverse strand, counting down.
GAGCAAACATACGTTATCTTGCAAAACTTACTATAAGATAATACATATTATATTTTAAGTACAGTGCCTAAAAGCGTTTGCCATTTTTTTTTTTACTTTTATTTTATGCTTGTGAACATGAAACCACTAAGTGCCCTAAATTAACTATAGTTAAGTATTATCTCTTCAGAGTTATTTTTACAGCTGACTGCGAGACTGCTCCTGGGAGTTATGCCAGGCTGCTTAAAATGTTGTAGTAACTGTAGGCAGCCTGAAGAATCTGTAAAAAATAAATAAATTAAATATACATGAATTTATGAATTTAATGTGTTAAACATAACTGATAGGACATTTATAAAACAAGTGTAAGACGAACTTAATAATATGTGTCTCCTTAAACCCGTAATTGCTCTTGCGTAAAAACAGGAGTGAACAAAATAAACTTTATATCATCGAAGAACGTGGGCATACAAAATTGAAACGTTAAATAGAATTAAGTTTCAATGAGGATTTCTTTCCATTTTTTAGTTTTGATTGAAAACACAATCACAGAAACTGTACAATTTTAGATTATAACGTTACTTCGATTTTCTTTTAAATTAGCTGTATACCACAAAGAAGAGAATTATTCTGCAACACATGAATGTTTGTAAATGGTTTCGAAACTACATAATGGATAAACTACTACACAATTTACTCTCACACCAAACGGATTAATCAATTAAAATTATGTTTTAACTTTTTTCAGTGGATTTGGTGTGGTGTTCTTTAATATAAAACATGCTGAATAAACGTATATGTTATACATTATTTGTAAATTATATAGACAGTTGCCTGCACAAAACTACTGTCTCTAATATAACTTAAGCCATAAATATTTCGCACGAAGTGAAATTGTTGGTTAGTTATAATATGACACCTATGTACAGGTTATACGGTGTCTCACCGGAATTAATATATGTAGAAAATGATAACAGCTATGTCCTGAAACACATAGTTTAACATAACTCGGAAGGCAGATAGATTGTCTTAGCATGTCCTTGTATACACATATTTCTTGTACAATGATTCTATTCTTTTCCAGTTATTGCTTGTCCATCTTTATTGTTACATTTTTATGGTACTGTCTCAACTTAAAGCATTACTGCTCAAGTAAAGTCGGCCCGGCGCATACAGGTGCTCAGAAGTTCAAGTGAAAATTACCAAAACATTATAAAAAACGTTAAATTCCAGACGTAAATTTTTACAAAGGCGGTGCCTAAAGGGAATTTCGAAATCAATTACTACTCCCCTGGCCGCATTCTTATATTACCGAGGCGCTGTCGGGTTGGGAAATCATAACAACACAAACTAAATGTTTACTGACTTATGTTCTGATTGGTATTATATTTTACATATAAAATAATAATCGTACATTGTAAGTGATTGGCGAAATAAATAAAAATAAAAAAATTTAATTCCTAGTTTTATTTAATATTTTCGCTGGATATAAAAACATGAAACTGAATTAATCCCCGATGTTTTGAACTTTATTTTTATAATCATATAGGAAAACCGCGGGACACTCGCCAACATACAAAAATAGGGGTGACCATCTCTATTGCATACATGTTTCCAGGGATGGATCCAGCTGTAAGTTTAATAGGGAGGGAGCCTTTATTAAAAAGTAGCCATGCCCACAGCTCGGGTCAAAGAAGTATTTAAGATTCAGAATGGTGCTATTTAAGGCGTTTCCTAAACAACAATTTGAATATACCTCTTTAAAAGTTTTAATGTTTTTAGGTTACACTATGCATAAAAGGTCGTTCGGGGGTTGGAGGCAGGCCCCTGGACTCTTCCCCACTATATCCACCCCAGCATGTCTCCGTGATGTGATACGGCTATTTAATGCGGTCGTCTAAATGAATATGCCCTAGTGATGAAACAAGTTGCTTTTGGTGTAAGATACTAATACTAACTATAATAGAGGTCGAATTTCAAAAATCCCTTCTTAGTGCTCCCCTACGACCTGACGGGAAACAACACAAAAAAGTTTATGATTCTAGGTCCAGCGGTTTGGGCTGCAGTTTGATATGTCAGTCAGTCAATCAGTCAGTGTTCTCTTTTATGTATAGATAGAACCCATATTTTCCTACACATACCGTGCCAAACGAGGTGACGCAACGGTAACACGTTGGATTAGCGTTCGAGAGCATTCGGGTTCAATTCCCAGCAACGGCCATCCTGATTTACGTATTCCATGGCTTCCCGAAAACACTCCAGGTGAATGATGGGATAGATACTTAACAAAGGCCATGGCCCGCTCCTCTCCCAGCTCCTGTCATTGTACCTAGTTCTATGTCACCGTCTATAATCACCTCGCTGTCGCGAGACGTAATAACACAATTACCTTACATTATTTACCTTACCTCCTTTATACAGTATCTTAGAAACAGACCATTTCATTTGCAAATGTTATACTCATCTATGGAATAATTATTTTTTTGTTTTCGGTAACATTCAATGACATCAGTACCAAGCAAAAATCACCGATACTCACACCTGCATATGTCTGCAGCGACATAACAGCAAACCTTCCTGCCCACATATAAACAGGTCTCTGGGCTCGACACATGATGATCACAAGAGTAGACTCTACTTCTGTACTGTATCTGTACCACTGAGTAGCTGCTACTGCCTCGAGAACCTCTGTACTCTAGAGATAATACAAAATTCCATGTTATAATTTTACTCTTTTAGGCGAGAATGTGTGATTTAGAACACACACAGTAAACTCTGTCTTATTATGAAAATGTAATAGAAAATATTACTCGTTATATCAAACATTTTGATACTATATTTTTTAATGTATTTAAATATATCAGCATGAAACAATTATGCTAGTTAGTCTCTAACCAACTCAGTGTAATTTACTGCAAGTTTACGAGTAAGTAATTCTTACAAAAAAGCCAGGGCTTCTCGTTCTAATGCATTGTCTGTACGACTGTGAAAATATCATTCCCCGAATTGCTTTACCGTTGGTTTAAAAATCCCCCATTCTCCCATATTGTAAGTTACAACATGCCACAGTGGTTAGTCATTACAAACACTGAGACATTGACTTAGTGCCTTATCTAACTTTAGTTACATTTTACAGCCTAAGTTACTGAAAAGGCAAAAACATGAAACAACAGTGTCGGTGATGGTTTACTGAAGGAATAACTTTAAATACTTAGGACTGTAGCTACGAGGAATCTGTTTAAAGGTGTTCCAGTGGGGAAAATAATTGTAATCTTGTAAGTTAACGAAATAGTGTTAGTTTCGTAGACGATACTTTTGAGTGAAATTTATTATTACGAAACAATTATAGTTCTCATATTTAATTCATTCTGGTGCATCAGTGCCAACATTTTCATGTAACGCTGTCATGTAAATAGTGAAAACCAACTGATTTAAGTGAAATAATTCACAGTGAAATAACATACCATGGTCTACGTAACAAAGTATTAAAACATCCCCTTGAACTATATCTGTATTTAATAAATTCTGAATATGTAATTTCTTTCCGGTAATTTTGCTATTTTTAAAAAAAATTCAAAATATTATTTTTGCGTTTCTAAGTGTTTTATTACATAGCTCATAGAATATTATTAATCTGTATGTTATTTAATTTAAGTAAGTCAATTGGATTTGACTATTTGCACTGCAGAATAATATAAAAATTTGACTTTGACGCACCTGTCTGTAAGAAAACTTCGCGAGTAGAAGTTTTTTACACTAGGAAACTGTAATCTCAAGTTTCGTCCAAAAAACTAACACAGTTGCATAAAAATATAAAATTATGCTTTAAACACAGTTGAATACCCTTGAAAGAGGCATTTTGGATTTATTTACTCTTAATCATAATTCTTTTTTCTGTTTATTTTTTGAAAATTATTATTTGTTCGGGGGTAAAATATGTATTGACGGAACTTCTGACGCCACAATCAATGCTTATAATTATTAGTGTATCTGACACCGTCCAAAGAAATTAATTTATATTCTCTCCAGGAAGTTTTTACAGTATAGGCTAATTAAAACACACATTTGTCAATAATAAATTACACTAACTCATTGATTCTAACTCTGCGTTTTAAAACAAACTATATTATGTTTGTAAAACTCAGACGCAGTATCTTATCTACTTCATAAACACAGTACATTTCATTTGACAGCTGTTACTCTCCCATGACGACGCTGCATTCATTGGCGTCCTGGAGAGAGAAATACTAGTAAATTACATCACATGTCAATTTTATTGAGTTGGAACGGTAACGACTGAATCTCAATACAGACTGTTTTGTTTATCCGGTTGCGGCTCGCATTGGCATAGGCTATGTTTTATTGGCTGTTTCTGAATAACCTGAAATCAGAGAGAAAATATGCAGTTTTATTTCCGAAAAACACTCGAAAACATCCCATTACTTTTTCATGTTTAATACAGTAGCTATATTTGCCCCTTTTCAATGTATCAAATGGTCTAAAGGTGATATCTTGAAATATGACGGTTCCACCGAATTACCTGAGCTAAGGTTCCTACTTAGGAGTGTCCTGAAGTAAGATATCCCTAAAACCGTTTATGATAATGCCTAAATTTAAAAAAATGTATAATATTAAATGTCTAATTTTAGGTCGTTTTCATTTTCGTATTCGAAATCAGTAAATGTAGCATAGTCCACAATAACATACTAAATATATCTATATTTAAATTTACCTAATTTTTTCCTTACAATTCTCTTTATAGTCAGTTCTATAGTGACGTAGGAAATTATTATTCATAATAAAGGTTCTCTTAAAATAAACCACAGCCAACTTAAACCTCAATATTACTGCTAAGCTATTTTAATTTCCGCACAACATATATGTCACATACTACTACCAAATACTTTACTATCTTAACACAATTGCACAATGCGTAAGAACACCTATCTGTGTTTCACATTCACTCAAAATCTTTATTCCTGCCTCAAAATTATTGTTATATAATTACTAAACATAAACTTTTAATAAGGAACGCGGTCTTGAAGTTTTCATTAATAGCTACTGCATTGAATTTCAATTTGGATACTAATGATTTCTAGTTGCGTACGTATTTAGCGAGTAATTTCTTAGACACATCAGTAATTTTATCCGTAATTTTTTTGTACATTCGTGATCATAGTTTTAGTAACGTAAAACATTTTGTTAATTTTAATGTTACTTGGATATAACTTCTGTGTGCAAACTTGAAAAATTTTGCAGTTTTAGTTATTAAATGCAGTATTTACATTGTTACGTCTAGTAAAAATGTTTATTGTAAAACTAATAACAAAATTAATAATAGTAAAGCTTTAGTGCATGCGCAAAGTAAGCATTTTTTTTTCAAGAGAAAATTAAGAATTATTGATACAAAATTACATTAAATCTTAATTGGGTTTGAATGCATATATTACTTCGTGAATTACGTAGGGGAATTTTTTTTCACAAATGTTAAGATGTCTTCAGGAAATTTAAATTTGATATATTTTATATAGAAAACTAATTTAATTAACAAAACGGATCAAGGTGCAAACTTTTTATTTCAGTAAAAAAGTACGATTTGACGATTTATTTTGTTCTGTTCTATGGGAAAATCAAACTGGTTTCTAATGCGTAAAAAAACGAATTCAAATTCAATAACTCACACATACTTTAGTTAAACACACACACAAACGCGGTTTTCCTCATTACGTCTCGTACGCACACATATTTATACCTACATATGTGTAGTTATAAAGTTATAATATAGGCCGTGTCACTATAGTTACTAAATTAATATCGTGTAAATGAAAAATACTTTTGTATTTACAGTTCGAAGAATGATGTACAATCTATACAAACCAAAAATTCTTGCTAATAATGATTCAGACTTGTTAATATACATGAAGTTTCCAGTTTCACAATAATAAGTCTTCACGCAAGATAACGTGAAACAAAATACTAGCAACAAAAAGTTACATAAAATAAATTCTGTGTGATATAAGGAATTTTATACAACCTTCGTGATAATTCTTGTTGAGAGAAAACTGAATATGTAGAGCCGTAACATTGAAGCCAACAGGAACCAGAACATATGCATTCTTTGAAAATTGTCGTCAGTCTGAAAAGAGTAATGACTACCGTCATGACATATAGGCTATAGACATAGTTTGTGTTTTAACAAATGTGGTTCAGGTAAAGATAAACTAATCTGTATTGATAAGAAACGCGGCAATATTGAATAACATAGTGTAATTTAAGTTATAATTGAACAAGTATTTAGGCTACATTGTCTGTTATTTGTCACTAGCGAATGTATTTTATAAAATATTATCTTTAGGGCATGCTAGATAGTTTTTTCCACATTAGTGCGAGAAACAAGAAATATTATTTTACGTATTGCTTTGAAAGAACTGAACAGAAAGAACAGTCTCATGTTGCACAATTTGATATAATCGTTGCACAAAATAATGCACAGATTGTTTGCAAAACAACATTTGGAATTATTTTACCATATAAATAAATTCGCTCTATTTTGGGTGCAAAAAACTGAAACATTGTGAGTAGTATGGTTAAGTAAGATTTGGCCAAGGGTTCCGTAAGAGGATTCAGGGAATGTCGGAGGATTTGTGGAGCAATGTGACGTAACGGCCGCGAACTTGACATTGACCTTTAACCTTGATATTTTACCTTGACATTCGGCTTTGACCTCTAGCTATCAAATTTTAAAAATTACAAAACAATTTTCATCATTTAAAAACATACATTTTTCGAAATTTTTTTAGAAAATGGCGATTAATTTTTTTCGTTCCGCGACCACCTTAGCATGCTATGTGTGGTACTATATATTTATTGTTGTATATTGTTTTATAAGCATATGATAATATACGCAAGTATACTATTATATAAATATGTTTACATAAACATAAGCTGGCATAATAATATGGAAACATACATGTATACAAGCTTAGGAATATCAAACATTAGTTTCTAATTAAACCATTATGTTGATTTCGAAACTATGTATACAGTATGAACTTATTATACAAAAGTCAAGTCACCTTACTATGTTCTTTACGTTTGCCGTTCTTAATGGATCTCTAAAATTTTGTTCCTTAGATATCTTGTTGGATAAACAATTATAAAATAACAGATTTTTTTTTAAACACGAATACGCCATTAACTTAATACATAAAAGTCAAGTCAGGTTACAAAGTTTTATATGAATACCAAGTTTGATGAAATTTAGTCCACGGGTTCAAAAGTCAAAAGTTCATGATAGCGCGAGGTTTAAGTATACAAATTAATTTAATCGAATGAAAATATGAATGGACTTTTAATGCATTTATTTAAGAATGTGTTAAAGCAGAATTGTATAATATAAAAACAAATTAAAGATTATTTTACGGTCAAAATAAAAATATAACTGATATATAAACCCTCAGTGGCATACTCATTTGGCGAAACCTTAAACAAAATCTACAATACTCAGTTTTTAGACAGAAAAGGAAAAAATAACTCGATAGTGTTTTAAGATAAAAAGTTAAATTTTTGGGGCTTGTAAGGACATTAAGGAATTTTTTAGAAATAAAGAGAAGATTTAAAGGAAATTAGGTGCTAATTAAGGTATGCATTCGTTTTAGAGAGAGAGAAAAAACATCTGAAAATAATATTGTATAAAAATACTACGCAAAGAGGGTGCCATTAGTTCACACGCTTGGCTGTGACGCCAACTCTCGGGTTCCATTCTAAATTTCGCCATAGTCATACTCACGTAATTTAAAATCTAAAATGTATTTGTACGCAATAAATGGTTATTTTACAACAATTAAGAGTTTTGCGAAAGATGATTCGGTAGCGTACCGACTTTGAACAAATTAACATGTTACGGGAGCAGTACGGCGGAACGAAGAATTTTGTAAAATACGAAATATTAAGAAAATTATTTAAAACCTTTCTATTAAACGCCACATTTTAGGAACTATATGACTAGACAAATTAAATTTTAGATTTCGGTAGGTCATCCTCAGTGTATTGAAAGGGTAATATATTGTGGTATAGGTCAACTATTTGCTAAAACAGTATGCCGTTGACAGAAAATATTTTTTGCGACTTCTCGAAAAGTAATGGACAGCTTAGATCTAGCAATTAAGCTTTTATTTTGTATGAGTCCCTGTTGTAGTTCTGCCTTTGGAAAAGAAAGCTTGTCGTAAACAAATATGTAGGCAAATTTTATTAGAGCAATGCATTAGGTGCGAACAATTTGAAATAAACACTATGCCATAAAATATATTAGTATATTTCTTTACCCAATGTGAAATTTTGATATTGGTTTAGTCAAGTTGCATTAATTTTTTTAGTTATGTTTACCATTTCGTAACATAATTTGGCATTTACTATTTTTTTTCGAAAATCAGTAGAATAGCTATAATTATATTTTATACTTTGTTTTAAGTGGTATTTGTTTTTGGGGGCCATGTTGGACTCAACTAGGAGATTCAGGGTTGATCCCCGGCGAGCTCGGTTCCAGAGTTTTCGTACGTGGGAAGCGTTGCGGAAGTTTACGATGGCCAGCGGGTTTCATCTGGGAACTACCGTTTTCCCTACCTCTCTCATTCCTTCGTTGCTCCACACTCATCTCACCCTCACCTCATCCATTCCTCGGGCCGGAGGGCAACAAACAAGTCTCGCTAGTCGAGCAGCCGTTCCAGTCATCACCCCGGCCTTGTCTCATACACATTGTGACACTGCCAGAAGTCGGGAACACGTAGTTATTCCGGTACATCCCCTATTTAATACACTAGCATGGCATTTATTAAAATTTTACCTCATATTCGAAAATCTATGTAACTAAGTGTATTTTTTTTTTTTTCGTTTGTATTGCACCAAGCATTGAAGAAAGAGTGGTCATACGGTATTTTATTTTCTTATTCTAAATTAAATAAATCTTTATTTGTAATACTGTTTGCTGACATTGTTATGGTTAAATTTATAAAAATATTAAGATACCCAAAATTAAGATGTTTTGGTTGGATAATAACTGTCAAGATACTCACAGCATGGATTTCATACAGTAGCATACATAAAATCAGTGATGTTAAGGCATAGTGCAAGAAGAACAGTGTTCTGAGAAGATCTCGCAAATTATCTCCATTCCTGAAAACAAAATCCGAATAATTATAAAAGTACTGATTAATTGTAATGTTGGAATACAACTTCGGTGATTCTCAATTCATGCTGCTGATTTACAAAAAAAAAATTTCATAATATTACTTATGTTAAGCTCACCTCAAAGCTTCTTGGTGGTAGGCAACAAATTTTGTCCAAAAGTCCAGACAGTTTTCATTTTTTGGTTTGTCGGAAGTTTTTCTTGTTCGTAATGTTTCTAATTGAATTGAACCACTCACATCATCTGAAGGAAATTTTATTTCGTAATTATTCTGTACTTTTGATCCAATCCTTCCGGGACACGACGTGAGCATTTTGCTGTCATTATTTTCGCTGAGCCAATTTTTAACGCTCAACTCAAAATTCATAACCAAATTTTTCAGAATTTCAAACTGGTTTGCCGTGTGAAATATTAGCGAATACAAGAAAACCTCTGTAGAGACATGCACCATTAATGTAGAGTTTATTATAACTAACTGGAATACGTACAATGCCACGTACATGCTCCAACTTTGCTCTTGTCCTAAGGGGTACATGTTAAGAGGCAGATCCAAGGTGGAATTACTGCTTCCGTCATGGTTTGTTTCATGACTGGAAACTAACGGCATGATCAGCCTCGTGCAATAACCAAGACATGTGCTGGCCACGTACGGCACTGTCAGTTTCTTCTCAACTGCGGTCATTTGTTCCATTATCTCTCTCGTGTGGTCGCAAGCCGTGCGCGAAATGAACGACTTCAGGTTCGAAACCATTTCCTCGAACTTATCCTTCTTGTGAAGAAGTGTCAGGACGAAGAAGATGGGCGGTATTTGGGTCATGAATATGCAGGCGTTGTCCAAAAGGACATAGGTGGCTCTGCTGTCGGCGAGAAAGTAAGATGCGACTGTCATGCTCACAAGAACATTGTTAACAACTGTCAAGGTGGTTATCAGAATTGAGGTGAGGCTCCTATTCGTCTTCCACAATCCAGAGAGACCAAGCAGTTTCAAGGAAAGAGACATAATGTTCGGCTCAGACCCTGCACGCAGCATGCCGTCTACCCACGGCAATTGTACGATGCCGGAGTGGATGTCGACCTTCAAGTTCCACCTCTGCGGCATCACCCATACTGAGAAAGTTTGCTGAACTCTATTGACTCCGTAACTTTCAAGCCACAGCAATAATTCATTATGGCCGTCCCAAGCACACCGTAGTCAATAGTGCAAGAGCCAGGTGCTCTTTCTCTCCGGGCGTGTGACGCAACGCGTTCACAATTCATTCTGACCTCTTTTATTTCGGTGTCCAAACGGATGTTCTTATGTAACTTATACTCACGCAAGAACATCGTTGTCGCGTGTTAGGATAATTTTTTTTAAGGAGTACTGATAAACGAGTAACCCGTATTTTTACTTTTCGCAGAAGAGTACTTTCTCCTAGTTTTTGTCACTAATTCACTTGGTGCGAATCACCTCACATCCTGTGCAATATTACTTATTTGCTAATCATCGCTCTGCTTACCTGTTTGCATAGAATGTAGGCCTATAATACACCTCTGCTGTTCCAAATACATAAGTTGTCTACAACGAGTGGAATTATTGATATAAATTGGTTTGTTCAGGCAATTACGTACATTTTGCGAAGTAAATCATATTTTATTATATCATTTAACTTCCTAACTATGACAGTCACAAACATAAGCAAATAAATGTTTATGGCTGCAGACTTGAAACGAACTGTTTATAATATTTTGTTTTGGAATGCAATAAACGGCTGCGTAACACATCTACGTATTTTTCTTCTCAATGGCTGCGTTATTTGACATTACTTGATACATATGCATGTAGATTGGTTAACATTATCTTCTGAAGGCAGTGCGACAGTCCCTCTTTCTCATATTGTTATATTGTTATTTATGAATGGCTAAGTTTTATTATTGTTATTATTATCATAATCATACCGCATTTTAACACGGTAAATACCGATACCTATTACGCTTTTATTTATATCTCGGGTAAGTTAAGTGGAACTCTGAACTACATAATTTTTTTAAAACAATACATGAGTTATGACATTAGTCATATAATAAATTCGTAACAAAAATTTTAAACACGTGTCTTCCCTTGTTAATATGTTTTATTAAGTGGCTTCTGTATGTACTTAGTCCTACATAAACATTATTATCTTCAATAAAAGTATAGTTTTAAAGGAAAGTAACATATTTATTCTGTCCACCGAAACATTCAAAACCGGATTTAAACTTTGTTAACAGATTCATTATATCTGTCCCTTAAAATGAAATGAATGGCCAACTAATATAATATATAATTTCTTCATTCTAAATGGCAGCATTCATAGGCATGTCTTTATATGCTTGATATTACAAGACAGTAATTACTATGAAAGTACCTTATGCTGTGTTTTGTATTCCGTAACTGCCAAACAAAATAAACTTAAAATTACTACATAGCTATAGATTAGCTTTGGATATACTTATTTCAGTATGATGAAGTTCTAGATCCAGACAGGTTTCTTAAACAATTTAAAAACTTTCAAATAGTGAAAATTACTACCAATTTGTTAGTGGTGTCAACAAATTTATTTTGTGGTTACAACAAAATAAATTTTACAGTGTAATTATCTCGGACAAAATACTATGTAGCTACCACAAAATAATTTTTTTTTTCGGTGTAAAAATAATGTTCTGTTTGAAGAGTTAGGAAAATAATTTTTTGGTTCTATTTTAGTAACCTTATGGCAGAAGGCAAAAATTTTATGACCGAGTTTACATTATATTATTGTACATTAATTTTTTTTTATTTTAGCATTCATGCCTTTCATAATTATACACCGAATACTTGCACATCAATTATTTGCATTTAACAAATTGATAATAAAACGTTAAAGCTGATTGAGTATGTGTGAACTAACATACTTTAATTTTATTTACACTTTCTTATTTACTGCCTTTAAATAAATGTCAATATTCAATTTAGAAGATTATTATTTGTTAGATATCGCTCAGTGCCCGTTATAAACTTAAGATTACAGTTTTAAAAAAGACATACTTATGTAAACCAATGAGCACATTACTTAAAATTGCATATAATCAAACCGTCATGAGGGATGATTGAAGTACGGGTTGTTTCAGTTGCCTTTATAACGTACAAATATATAAATTAATTTTGAGGTTTGTTATTGATAATGTGTTTCTATATAGTCTAATTCAGTGTCTACATACCATGATACCGCAGTTTTATGTAAGTATTTCTTGAAGAATGCTGTTATGTGAAATATTTTATTTTGTATACATAATATTCACTAATTTCTTAGAGTTCGAATTTTTATGTTATTCGTACGTATTTCAATGAATGTAATTATGTGAATTGGTACACCAAGCTGTATACTACAAACTATTGAAACTTTACGAAATTGTATAGTCAGGTAAATAAAATTAAGTACATTTCTTTTGAAGTTAATGTTAGTACAGTTTGAAATAATAATTTAGTAAATATATTTTGTAACATGGTATTGTTTATTAGTGTGTAAACTTCTTATTGTATAACTGTTAAAATAAATTCTTACTGTTAAGTGTTTTTTTTTTTACATTTCAAAACCAAGTAGCTAAGTTTTATATATTTAAAAAAATTGGCAATAATTTCGGAATATTTTACTAACACAATACACCGTTAACAATTTCTTCTTGTGTATAATTTCTTGTTGAATTTCTACAGTGAGTTTTTCTTGCAATCCTGATAAAAAAAACTAATGAGGAATATGGTTACATACTTGCTCATTTAAGAGAGTATATAGTTATCAAATTTCTTGAAACCAAAGAAGCAAAAAAAAAATTACGATAGACATGTTTATGATGAAACTAATCAGTAATAGAATATTATGAACCAAGTCACAAATATGCTTCTTTTTTAAATCAGTTTATTTTCATCGGTGTATAACTTGCACCTTAATTAAGTATTTTAAACACAAGGTAACTTATTTAAACGTGGAACAAAATTTACTGTAGATTAGATTCAGCAATGCGTGCAAAACATTTCTTTTTTATTTATTCTGCCAAAAGTGGGTAAAATATTTTCATCGCAAATTTGTACATAAAATATCCTAAACTATTTGACTGGCCTTTAAAAACACATTTACTGTAAACTATTATTTTATTTTCACAAAATTTGCTGCTGATATATGCCTTTATTTTTGCATTGCAACGAAATCTTTTAAATTTCTTCCCACCAAAATGTGTTATATGTGAGGAAAATAATGGTACACACACAGTAAATTCCGTAATATACGTATGCTGATATTGACATTTGACTTCTGAAAACAATGTCTGTAGACCTGATTGCACTGTGTTTTACTTGACGTCAGGATGGTTTGAATTGCATGACGAATAATAATCGTAAAACTCGGGCAAACGTTTGCTGTAGAGACCATACAAATTTTTCACGATTTATGCAATACCTTAAGGGAATTGTTGCATGTTATTTATTTTACGTTTAAATGTTATTACAAGTACAAGATTACTTTATTAACACACCTTAAGTTGAATAATGTGTATTTTATTATTTCTCGGAAGTTAATTAGTTTTAAGTTTACTCCCTAGAAACTATTTTTATGGCTACCACAGAATGGAATGTTTTAAAACAAACGCAATTCTTTCTCATGTTAACTAAGGAGCTGGAAATAAGAAACGTATTGAAAATATACGGATTAAAATTTGGAATTCATTTTCCGTAGAAATTGTAAATGAACTATTAATTTATTTATCACAAGAATGAAACATTACCTTACAAAATATTGCTGGTATAAGTAACTATTGACAAATAAAGTCAGTTACATAAGTGCCTCAAGTCTTTAAGGAAAAATTTTATTTTCCGTTTGTACCTTTGGTACGGTCGTTCTGAAAGTATGTATGAACTTATAAAATATTTACAGTTGCCTTATGAATGCAGTTGAATAAACAACTATAGGTCATTCGGGATAAGGTGAGCACTAAAGATTTAACCTTTGAAAAAAATCACTAGCCGTTGCTGCATATAAGTCACCATTAGCAAGAGTTACTTTACTGCTTGTATGGTTGGTAGCGATTCATCGCGTGTAGTTCCGTGTATTTTCCTATTTGAATACAAATATTAGTGAAAGAACATCAGATGAAATCGAACTCTCTGTATTTAATATACTTCAAAATATTTATTTATGTTCTCATTGACGTTCCTACTTACAGTATAATTAGTCTCAATTGGCGCCAGAAGAATGTGACGCTATCTTCGACCTCAGGTCATCTTGCACGTTGTGGCTTGCTCAGCGCTTCAAACAGTTCAAAACTCCACCGACAGGTGGCATCAGAGTTAGGTTCACGCCGTTTTTTCGCTGCTCTGCCAAGTTGCATCATTTACATGTGTTTGCTCGTTGTGAGTATATACACATTCAAAATTGTTGAAAATTACTATGAATATCATTGCCAACTGATGTGAAACCATCGGTATTCTGAAAATTATTTGTTACACGTGCCAGCCTAGAAACAACATATTTTTTATTTCACATATTAAGAAAATGCGTTATTTATTGTTTCTGAAGTGTCTCGTCGTCGTTCGTGGCAGTAGAACTGAACGAAACTTGAATTCTTGAATTGCGTGGGTCATGTCTGCTTTTAGTTGCGGTTTTGAGTTACTAATTCAAATAAATTATTCCCACATTTACGAGATTTGTAACGGCAATAGTGCGTATTATATAAATTTTTTGATGGACAGAAACCAGTATTGTAAGACGTTAACTCGCAGATTACTATTTATTTAATCTTATATTCAGCCTCCATGCATTTAATAGTATATATTGTAGCTAAAATTTATCGGAGCAGTTTATTATAGTTGTAAACATTGCACGGCCATATGTAAATAAATGCACATGGCAATATTTATGTTTACATTCGGCGGAAACATATAAACTGGCAGTAAATATAAATTTATCAGGTTTTTTTTAGTGTTCACTTTACTCCGAATGACCTATAATTATGTTGTCTGGATGTGTATCTTGAAGCAGTCAACCACAGTGGCCACTGTGTGCAGTTTAACAACTTATATATTTTCCTTGCACCAATGTCCTTAACCTTAGTTTTCACCTGAAGCATTTACGGTAATGTAGCATATTAAATGTAACTGCTGAACTTATTACAGAAACACTTACCTATTTAAACACCCACAATTCAAAATATGCTTCATTACTTCCATAACACAAATGCGAAATATATTAAAATGGTTTCGAGGTATCTGGAAATTATAGAAAACTGCCTTCTCGGACTACTGTATCTGACAAACCTGATTATTAAAACATAAGTTAATCATCTTCCGTTTAATTACGCCGTACTTTGCCAAAAAAATAGACTGTGCTGTCACTGGTAGTACGGTATTGTCGGTTTTGAGGCACAGGACTGATGTGTCATGGTCCCCGGCCACCATTTCCTCAAGGTCACTGAACGATAAATTTGTTTTCAGATATTTTCAAGAAATTAAAAAATAAAAATTAAATGAAATCATCAAATATTCCAAAAATTCGGAAAAGTTTCAAAAACTATTTTCTTACTCCACCATATTGTTCATCACCAGTGGTCGTTTGTTTACCTACAATTTTTGACCCTGACTGGTTTACATCATTTAGGAGGCACCATCTTGGTACTTACACCTTCTGCTCGACTTTCGGAAATCGCTGCCATATTGGTTCAGAAGTTGGCTGCCAGGGCGCAACACTCGCCCGATTAATAAAGTATTGTATTCTTATGTCACTTGATAGGTGGAACTTGTGTCGCGCTGTATGTAAGGTTCATGTGTAATGCAAACAATGTGGAAATACACTATTATAACGGTAATTATACAGTGTTAAACTAAAAAAATGCTTTGGCGGAGTGAAGCCCCGAAACAATGGACTGTGGTTACAAAATTGATTCCATCTTATTTACGAGCTCATATGCAATTATTACTTTTATATGGAACTTGAAAATAATAATTTTAAATATTTGTGGAATTTTGAAATGCAAATTATGTTATGTGGTTGGCTTCCACCATCCGTACGTAAACGATACTCAAAATTTTTTTGCAAACTTATAATTTTTCTAACATTATATTAATTTCGAAACAGAAATGTTTTTCCATACGCCCAACGGCCGATATTTCTTACAATTGCAAATATAAGATACTAATAAATCAAATTTCATAAAACGTCCCTCATAATTACTTGCAAGAGTTTCACTCTTCAGATACTGAATACTAAAAACATGGCAGACTGCATCAATCGCTACCACAGCTGCCAATGAATTTACTTGGTTTTTATATCCATACAGTTTTACATGGCCTTCTTCCACGTTACATCTCCGCCCTTCACACCCCTCCAATTGTTAGCTTTTGACCTTTAACTGACTTTATCCTTCCCCTCCTTATCACCACAATCTAAAACTCTGCATTCACTCACACATTCCTAGGAATGTTTCTATCAGTGTCTGCAATTAAAAATACATCAACTTCCCTACCAATCCAATTACAGCAACAGAACATGACCTTGAACAGTGAATACCAACCCCATCCCTCCACCCAAGTCAGTACACATACATTTACCATATACGCATCACATGACACAGTCATCCACCTCTCCAGTTCACCATATCCATCCCACTGCAATCCATTTCTCTTACTTACACCCATCATAACATTTTATTTAATTTCGGTGTATGTATATGTATATATACATATATATTATACATTCCATACTTTGTTGCAGTTTGTGTGTTACATGCAATATAATGTACTGTATCATAACGTCACACGGACATCAACATGGTAGTTCATGTTTTAACAGCACAAGAAGAAAGACTGCTGTTTTTATTTGTGTTTTTCTCCAGCTATACGGACGCGAAGAATGAAAGTATAGTACCATTGTTCTTTAAATTAAAAGTAAATTTAAATTAAAAGATGATATAAAATATAAATTTTTCCTTCTGTACACATATATTCCTTTATATTAACGTTAACATTAGGCTGTAATATTTATATTTTTAGATACTTTAAGAGCTGTCTAATTTCTTAATTTTTTCCTTTATTATACTTAAGTATCTACAGTAGTGAATGTTTGATATTTACTTACAACAATTTACTTTTAAAAATCCATTGAGATAATTTATTATCATCAGGATAGGATAGGCTCTAGAACACATACCTAACAACCACACACAAACCCCTTCATTACACAAGTAACACTTCTCCCATCAAACCTAGTAATAGCTAAAATATATTCCTTAATTTTTGTTAGTTTCATATTTTGTTTTGTGTTTATAATTTGCATTCAGTAACATGTATGGCTGCATGACACAAGATGTTTTCCTGTTTCTTCCTATTTATTGAATTATTTTACAGCATTATTCACCAGTCTAGCTATGAAGTATCTATTGTATACTGTACCTGTATACACTTATTAATACAGTTTCAATCATTTTGTTATTTTTTACCTGTAGAAGTACCACGAATTTGTGAGCTGGACGTACAAAACGATACTCCCAAAGCAATCGTAAGTCCTTGGAATTAATAATATTCTCCCATCTACACAACTAAAAAAAAAAAAAAAAAAAATTTTTTGCTTAAATTTTCACATAGCTAAATTTTTATATATTCTGCAGTTTTTAAAGATTTGAACCAGGAGTTCAGCGATGCACTTTGTTTAAGATTTTTCACATATTCAATGTTAGTCTTATGAGTTAAAACATAGGTTAAAGGCTCAGCAGTACATCGGGAATCACCACTCCACAGTTTAAACACACTGGGCAGAATGGGTACAAAACTACGTACATGCAGCAGGGAAATACTTAACACACATTCGTTTCCCTGTCCCCTCGATTCTTTTTATTAAGGTTACGAGTTCCTTTCATGGTGATATTGAGAGTTCCATTTTTTAAAATCCTGAAATGGAGCAAATATTGCAAAACCGTTGCACAGAAATGTTGGGAATAAACTGTACTATGTAGTCTATTTTTTTCCAAACATAAGTTTACATAATTTGGGCCAATTAACGACTTATTTTCCTTAAAGTTGATAAGTGCCCAATAAATATAAAAACTTATGTTTTGGAGAAAAAAATAGACTACATAGTACCTACAAAAGTTTTCAAATATTTCTATGTAACCAATTTGCTATATCCACTCCCTTTCAGGCCTTAAGGGGGTCGTTATTTACCTTTCGCTTTAAATGTGTTATACAAATCATTGTGGCCATATTTTATACACTATCCTTTTACTAACATACATACAGATTGGCTAAAGGGCATATTTTCTGTTGTACACACAGTTGTTAATGAAAACAGCTTTAGAATAATATATAAAATATAATTTTTATTCTGTAAAATTGTGGTAATCTACAGCAAAATTCTCGAACGTGACACCTAAATGTCACTTGCTAAAAGTGAATACTACATTGAGCAATTACGCAAATTTATGTGTGTAGAAACCAGTCTCATTAGACATATTTCTTGGTATAAAACCATTCTTCTGAACTTGTACACTGTATAAAAAAACCTATTCACGGTTACGTAGAGTGTACGGTGCGACATTTCTTCAGTTAATTGGATGGTGCATTAGTCAAGTATGTTTAACACCCAAAAAAGTGTTCTGTATAGAATCGTACACTTGATGAAATTTAAAATAAAACGTGTTTTAAATCGTGTGTTACATGTAGCATGGTATTACATAAATAACGAGTTTAACTTTTAGTGACTTAAACGCCCTATCATGGCGCAGTAGACCACATTAAAAATAATTTGGTAGTATCAAAGATTTTATGTTCAATATGCAACCGTGGCCTGGCTAAGTAGTAGATATTGTGCGAGTGTAATTGTTTAGATGTCGCAGGATCGAGTCTCTGTCAGTATGGTTTTTACATTGTTTATTGAATCTCATTTAACAGCCCCGACTTAATAAATTATGACATTTGCGTCATTCAAACACTTTATTGCCTGGAGTAAGCCCCGTTATTCTCATTGGCACAGTCAAATGAGTGACGCCTCTACAAGAATCAACGCTGACAATAACTACGTACCAGAGCTGCAGATGTGAACGTGAGGCATTGAAACAACATGTTGCATAATTGTTTTCACAAAAAATCGTTGCCTCTAGCCATAATACATTATTTCTACAGATTTTACGATGGTTAATTTTTATTCCTAAACGAGAAAATATATCGGAAAACCTTTGCACAGTTTTGTCAAAAGAGGTTCACTGTGTACTCTAATAATTTTTCTAGACACAAATATATGAATCGGTCATTTGAGAAACAACATAAGTAAAAAAAAAAGACCACTTTTCAGGAAGTGAAAAAAAACACTAATTCTGAAAGTTACTTATTAAAATTAAAAAAAAAATTACTGAAAATACTTTATAACATTACTTTTATGATGATTGCAATTAAAATAGTTTTTGTGTTGCTCTATAAAAACAATGCTCATTTAAAATATTTTACTTACGTTGTTTCACAAGTAAACAGCTGTATTTTAAGCTTTAAATATAGCGGTTGACCTATAAATCGTTGCAAGCATTACTCAACAAATCCCTTATCGTTATTTATATAATAGATGTAATTAAATGTGATTCTATGTTTAAATGTACGAACGGCAGCAATGTTGAAATGTTGACTTATGTTGTTTCACAAGTTAAAGGGTGATTGCATTATAAAATGATAGTAAGGTTCCGTATTGTATCGTGTATTTTCCTACAATATTAGTTGACCATATCTTTATTTATATGTCTACATATTACGTCCCACAAGAAACAATTTGCATAATGTAAATTGCTATAAAATGTGAAAATAACACTTATTTATATAATCTAATACACCATTGTTCAACAGCACACTAAAAAAAACAGCTGTCTGACGAAGCACACGTCCCTTTGTAAGAGCATACATCCATTTGTAAGACTTGCATGTAATGTTCATCTGGTATTATAATAATTTGTTGTTTTTCAGTGCAACATCTCGTGCTCTAAAAGAGTTTGTACGAATAGTTGGCCAAGCAAACACCTCATTGTAAATTATCTGGATATAATCTGCGTCTGATAAAAATGGTTGAGATTCATGTAGGTCACACAACACCAGTCAGTGATATGAATATACTAGAGAACGAACACGAGTCAGTGACTAATAGTGTTTCTCAAATGAACTCACAGTTCTGCGCCTTGCTGTACACAAATGAAACGACAGAATTATGTGGTTTCAATAGTACAATGTGTGTTTACCTCTGTAGAAAATTATACAACCCATAACTCATTTCGGCAGAAAATTGACTTATGGTGTTTCTCAAATGACCGATTCATATAGACTTGGCTTATTTAATCATTAATGATAATTTTTTGGATTGAATAATCATCTGAAACCACTGTGTATTTTTTCTGGAAAAAAAATTGGAAAACATACAGTTCTTAACAAAACTGAATGTGCAACGATTTTCTAATACTTTCTCTAGTTTAGGATTTCAAAAAAATAACTATAGTAGAGCAGTAGATATGACTAACAATGGCCTTAACTGACGAAAATGTAAAATTCCCCCAATTAAAACAAGTATATATTAACAATTCCGGACGGTGAGGATGCTGCTACTTGTAACAAATATGCATTCCTTGAGTAACGAAGATTCTCATAGAGGTAGGAAAGAAACCCTTCAACTTATGTATCCTTGTAATTGTGAATTATGCTGCTTACTGACATTTGACGTAGAGTTTTAAAACCTGACGAACGCAAGTAATCTATTTGAAGGCAACATAAGATAAAACACGCCCCCAGCATAGTTTCCCACATGTGCCACAAGGTATTGGCCGCGCGCCAGCTCTGAGTCCTTGGCGTGAATGAATTTTCCGTACTAAACATAATGTACGCTACAGTGACACAATAGCAAACACATCCGAACATACGATGTTACTGCAGCTAATTTGTACCTCAAAATGCTGTCGGAATCGTTTTTTAAAAGTTAACCTGTAATTTTCTATTTAGTAAAATATATTACACTATTAAAGAGGATTTTGAAGACAATTTGGAATGAGCATACTAATAAAGGTGCTATTTTTATGTTATTTTTTGTGTAACACATAGTTTTATACATACATTTTGTCTTTATTTTATTGTAATATGTAGACATGTTCAAAATATGTGTACTGCTTTTGAGGAAAATAAAAAATTAGATTATATATTATATATATATTTATAGACGAAAAGAAAACATACCTGCGAGGACAATAGTGTTAGAGTAAAATTTCGGAATGTATCCTACATAAGGTAACCACACAACGCATGTGTGTTTCAAGGGAACTCTGATCATGCTACTTTTAAATAACAGCACTATCCCACCAGTCGTGAAACCACATCACTATCACTTTGGAGTGAATGGTTTATTATTATATAACTCACATATCTGTCTGTAGTTCTTGTGAACACCTTCCTTTCATCATTCTTTTGTCACATTGCTGGAGTCATAGCCATAACTTTAGTGACAGAGAAAAAAAAAGGGGGGGTGACTGCCCCGGGCACAGGGTTAGAGGGGGCGATAGTGGTGCCGAAAATTTTTATTTGGGAATGAAATGTAAATGAGTGTAAAAATACAATGTGTAGATTTCTTTTGTATTTTTTTAACCTTAAACATCATATCGTACTATAAATTCAGTGTTTATAATTATAATGCACACATAAAATGCTGCTAATGGTAGCTAGTAAGTACAGGTTTTATGTATTTCTACTAAAACTTTAAAGTTTTACTTACGCGAGCACAAAACGACATATGCGAGATAAGTTTACTACTGTTGGGTTTATTGGACTAATGGAAAATAAGGGAGGAAAGGAGGAGAGGGGGAGCAAATCAAAACTCTTGCCATAGGCGAAGGAAAGCCTAGATCCGTCCCTGGCTGGAGTAGACTGCCGGTACCACAAACATGAACCGAGTCAAACATGGCTAAGGATCGACTCAAACAGGTTTTTGTATGTCCAGATTAACCACTTCCTCTGCACGATGTACGTACAAAACGACAGTGAAGATTAAAATAAATTGAACCCATACTGGCTTAGTAAACTCATGGACATTATGCCAAAAGGGTTTGCAGCTTGTGTCCCTTCCTGTTAGAAAATTTTTCCATGAAATTACAGAATAGTTCAGGCAAAAATTATCCACAAAACTTCGTAAAGTAATGGACACTCAGTTTTTCTTGATAATGGAATCCTCTGTAACATTATGGACAATCCATTTTCTGCAAGTTTTAAGTTTCTTTATGCTACTACCACTCTATTTTCCAGAAATATTACATGCTCATGTTTTCTCGAGATTCTGACGCACTATTTAGTAACCTGAAATTTTTTTTAATTTGCTGGGATTCGAACCCACGACCTTATAACTGCCAGGAAGAAGCTCTAACCATTGTACCACAGTGACAATTTAGGAGAAAGTGAGTTCCATGCAGTGGTAAGATATCAACTTTATAAGAGACAACTTTCGTATTTAATGTCCAGATTTTAGAGAACGTCATTAGTTACATTATGAGGAAAAAATTCATACTATAGAAATAAATAACTTTAAAGGTACATACCTGCTAGCGTGAAACACAGAGAACAGGTGCGATTTTTTTTCAGCTGTGATGAGGCAAGGAGAATATAAGACTCATGCGGCCATTGAGTAGGATAAGATAGAAGGGTTTGTCATAAGGAAAGGTAGGGGGCAGGATAGGCTAGTGGGATATGCTGTAAGACAGAACAGGGTTATATCATAAGGAGAGGGGGCTATGGCAGGGAGAGGGTATGCTATAAGGGTAGAGATAGGCCAGTGCAAGCATAGCGAGCTGGAGAGGGGGGCAGATATCACTTCCCCCTCATGGTGTTTAGACATAACTTGAACCAAAAGGGTCCATTCCCCTCACTTCCCCTCCCCCTCACTCCCCTGTTCCACCCCACCTAGGGCGGGACTTAAGCCCTCAGCCAATCACAGACTTCATGGCACTTAGATGCTGTTCGTACCGAGAGACGCCAACAACCAATCCCATTGAAGGACACGCCCCCCTAATGGCCCTGTAGGTCAATAGCAGCACCCTAGAAGTGGGGACTAATGCTGTTCAAATGCACCTTATGCCGGTTTTGCTCCCAGTTGGGTCAAACGCCCATGCTGTCACTACTCGGAACACTTCAGTCACTTACTGGACTGTTCGGCCCTTTGTCCATGCGCGATACGAGTCCTTGTTTGTAGTATTGCTCTTCTCTTCGCGGCAAAGTGTGGAAAACCAGATAACAGCATATAAATTCTATTATCTTAGCTTGTCTTGTCTTCTTTTCGTTTAGCACCATTGCGCATGCACACCAACTCCAGCAGGTCGATTACGGATCTGTTTTTGGCCCGTCTCAACTCGATCGTGACGTTGGTAAGACGTCAAACGATAAAATGCGACCACCGATGAATTAAGACACGTCAAAATTGTGGCGACACAACCGGAGTCTCAGTTAAGTTGTCGGATCATTAGGGCCCGGTAGTTTTCGCGAAAAGATTTTTGCAGCACTTTGTTTCAGTGCCTTACGTGCGCACGTGTATCTCTGCTTTGTGGTCAGTCATTGGATGCTGTAACACCCAGCGTGTGGAGGTTAAACCCGCAAATCACAGACGTGTTGTGTCACAGTTATCCACGTACTGATTGGCACAGTCAAATGAATAATAACTCTGCACAAAAAAACACTGCCTATAATAATGAAGTTGAGCTGCAGGTGTGCACGTAAGACACTGAAACAAAGTGGGGCAAAAATCTTTCCGCGAAAATTACCGGGCCCTGCGGATCATTAGTATCAGTAAAATGAACATATAGTTATTTATACAAGTAATTTCTGAGCCTTCGCATAAGTAATTTTGTATATAAACTTACCGGAAAACGCTAAGGCTACAGAAAAGAATTGCGCCGCATTACATCTCGTATTTGCCATGTAAGAGGTTAAGTTATTTTACTTGTTAAACGAAGTAGGCCTACAAAGTATTGCGTCAGTGTGCATGCATATATTTTATTTCTCAAGACTTCACAATTTCAGAATTTTATACACAACGTTAAATGAATCACGCCAAATAATTTTGAACTTTTTGGTAAGTTGTTTTGATTGCATGGACCTAATTACATAACCTCACATGATGCACGGAAAACAAACGTTAGTTACATGAAAAACAAACGTTAGTTACATATTAGCATACAATTTCTATTTTACATGTATTAAAGAGTAAATAACAAGTAAAATTCGAGAAAGAATAATTTGCGTTGATTTTATGTCATAAAGAAATTTAAGATATGGTTATGTATAAAACTTGATGCTTATAAGTAACAATGATCAATGAGCTCGCGACGATGACAAATGAAGCCTCTTTTACTTGATTGGCCAGCGAATACGTAATTGTGGTGACAAACGAGCATAGAAGTACCAACATGTGTACCAACATGTGTTTTTCAAGCGTATTGCTAAAGACGCCTTGTGTAACGCGAAACTGTTATGACGGACAGAAACGTAATCGAAATTTTCTCACAGTGGTCTTAAGGGCGCGGTCTACCACAATTTTCATCATCATTATTATATTTTTTATTTGTACCAGACATTTTTTTTTTCATTTTAGACACAAAACGTGACTAAATTTGACTCTTATGAAATTTTCTTATCTCTCATAGTTTTCGCGTAATGGCTTGTTAAAGTCATATTTTGCATGTTCCCGTTTCAACGACTACACTCAAACCAACTGATATATGAAACTCAAAAAAATCACAGTGGATAAATATATTACAGGCTACAATGACATGCTCATAAAATTAAAGAATAAAAATTATTTTGTTTTTTAAAAAATTGCTGAAAATAAAAAAAAATTTGAAAAATTCATTATATTTTTTTAAAATACAAATAATTTTTATTCTTTAATTTTATGAGCATGTCATTGTAGCCTGCAATGTCTTTATCCACTGTGATTTTTTTTAGTTTGGTACATCTGTTGGCTTTAGTGTAGTCGTTAAAACGGGAACATGCAAAATATGACTTTAACAAGCCATTACGCGAAAACTATGAGAGATAAAAAAATTTCATAAGAGCCAAATTTAGTCACGTTTTGTGTCTAAAATAAGAAAAAAAGTATCTGGTACAAATAAAAAATAAAATAATGTGATGAAAATTGCGGTAGACCGTGCCCTTAAGAAGCCCGAGTTACGAATTACACGTTAAACTAAGACGTCGTGCTATAAAAGATCCGTAATCGACCTGCAGGATTCACATTGATTATTAACTCCACTTTTTTTTAAGAAACATAGAAAAATACTCTTTAAAACTGTAGAAACATATTTCCATGAGTTTATGGAAAGTTATGGTCAAACATTCATAAACTGGGAATAAGGACAAATATCTATAAAGAAAAAATTATGGAAGCCACTTTCGTAAAATTAGAGTACTTTTCTGTAAATATTTCCGTGAATTTATGGAAATTTTTAACAGTTTAGAAAAGGTTCTGCAAAAGGATATTATCAGTGTAGACGTAACACCCGACATGGAAGCAAAGTTTTCTTGTACGGAAATATTCTTGGATCGTTTGTTGAGATGGGCGTTTTATCAATGTAGTAACCACATGTCGTATTGCCATTCGTGATTATCCGTGTATTACACAACATAAATATATAATTTTTACTAATTAGTTTGCAAGCATGTATTCAATAATTTTATCGAGAGTGTAGTTTATTTTAACTCAGGATGTAAAAGTTTACACTTGGCAGATATATTTAATAATATTGAATCATAATTTTGTATATTGAATTGGTATACTATGAAATTATTTACATGAAAACTTTCACTTGCGTCTGAATTTGATATAATTTCGTATGTTTATGTAAAAGACCAAACTATAAGTAATATACGGTAAAATTTGATGAGAGTTTTTAACCAATGTATAAAATTGATTTGGAAGATAAATCCACATGTAAAATTTCTGTAAATTGGTTAACAAAAGGAGCTTAGCAAAGCCTAGTAAATTATATTAAGTTTGTACCGACATTGTACAATGATTAGCTAAACAACACGTGAAATAGTTGTGTGTATGGTACAGTATTAAAACATGTGATGATTCCCGTTAAAGAAGATTGTATGTGACATACATTGCAGAATTACCTTTAGCCAGAAACCAGTTTGTATCCACGATTTGACATAAAGGATACATTTTCGTGAGATGTTATCTTACAATTCTGCGTACACAAGAATTATATGAATATGATGATAATTGAATCGTGTGCCTGTTATATTAAATACAGTGTCAAAACTAATCGTTCCTTATTTTAGATTTTACATTCTGATGTTAATTATTTTGTTACACTCAATTAAAATAGGTGTTGTAAGCAATTTAAACCATGTTAGATTATAAAGACCACACATTATTATATATTATTTATATATATGCTGATGAAGATAGGTATTTGATTTAGGAGTGTTAAATTTCATTTTCTCATTTCAATTATAAAAATGGGAAGAAGAAAATTTGTTCATTTGACGAGTGTAATAGTTACAACACAGAAGGACAGATTACATTTTGGTCTAACAATATTTTTAAATCGGCGAGTGAACATGTGAAACCCAAACATTCGTCAATTTAAATAAGACAAATTTTTCAAATTCCATTTCACTCTTGCATTTAACTGCACATTTTTATGCACAGCGACTCGTACAACGAAGGATTGGTGGTGGTTTTTCGTCTCAAGTTTCATATAGCTTCTTTGGATAGTACGATTTCTTTATGTTTAGTCCTTCGACTTATATTTACTTGCTTCTGGATATAGTATGAAATCTTCCCATCTGGTTGAATGCTTACATTAATATGCGTCTAGTAAAATACCGAACTAACACTCTAAGTACCACATTTTGGCAGAATGATTTCATGCAGCCTGAAGATTGTGATGTTAGTTGGTGCGACTGAGAAGAAATCAATCTCCGATCGATCACAGCTTTACGTGTAAATCCAGACCGCTTGATTCTCGGTTGAAATATTAGACTACCCAGTTCATACATTTTTCACGATTTTGACTAACATTTCAAATAGCGCGAAATATATTTATTTTTTCTTTACTGTATAGGAGAATGTAAGAAAATATTAAAATTTTGATTAATTCAAGGCTTCGTATTAAATTTCATGCAGTACTTACGAATAAATGATAATTCATACGTATTTATCGAATGTCAAAGTGAAATTACCTTGAAGCAAACTGTAAAATTTAATCGTGTGACGTTTATCATACAGTTGGCTAACTTAGAATTAAAAATTGTTAATATAATCAATTGTTCGTCTAAAAATAGGCTTTCTATAACTGCCAACATGTTCCGTCCTTAAAATAGGAAACATAATTAGTAAGTTATTGAAATATTGATTTAATATTATGTGCAGTAAAACATTACCTTTTGGAAAAATTTAAGTACGAAGTGTAGTTAAGTATTTCGATCTGTATCTTGTGCGTACCTAACATCCAGTACTTAAATGAAATAAAATGCTAAGTATTCAGTGTTTGCTGAGAAACCAGCATTTATCTCCGATTAAAAATTCTGCTATAAAGCATCTAAACGAATTGTCAGGTGAGATGTATACCTGTAAGCAAATATACTTACATTTTTATATGTTTGTGGAGAATATTGTCGTAATCTACGAGCTGTAAATGTCAAGTAAATAATTACTATCGTCGTAAGAATCTAGAACAACACGAGTTACGTTATTTTTAATGTGTTGTTCGTAAAATCGTTTACATATTATTTTTGTAAGTATTCATGCTGGTGAGTGTCAAATCACAATGTGATTTACGTTATTACATGTTAGTTGTGAGGTTCTCAGAGTGATTAAATTTTTACAACTAAGATGTCGCTTCTTGTACTCATGCGAAACTACTTAGAAAATTGTAGTAACTATAGACAGCCAGCAGAATCTGTAAGGAAAATGACAAATAACATGGCATTAATAGTTAATAAATATATTCAAATACACATTCAAGAAAACAACAACTTAAAATTACAACACACGTACCACTGAAACCCTTGTATAAAATTGTAAAATATAAAATAACTGCAAATGTTTAGTGCAAATTCCGATTCTTTTTTCTTTATAATTTTTTTTTCTGAAAACATAATCCTTTAAATGGAAACTGTTTGAAAGGAGACGTCCTTTTAATATTTTGTAATGATATCCATGTTATACAATGATACATGTTTGTAAAGATGGTTCGCGATAAACCTAGGTTAATATTTTTTAAAAAATTATATTTTCCTGCTAATTTGTGGTATAGCAAAACTCATTACGTAACAATCAAGCTTAGAGATTGTAGCGTATTTAAAACCTAACGTTCAAAACTACAACGAAAACTATTTTTATTTATTATTCTATATAATTTGACCTTCAAAATTCTAGAAATATTCCAGTAAAATACCTCTTGTTATAATCCACTATTATACTTTAGTGAATTCATATACACACGCCATTTTATTTATTTACAAAACAAACGTTAGTTTCATTTCATAGAGTCATGAGTACGATAACTCTAACACTCCACCTCGATTTTAATTCTACCCAGTATTAAAATCGTTATAGCAATATGTAATAACAGCAGCTTCATAATTGCCGTTATATAATGTTTAGTAAGCTTCGGAATTTCACAAACTTTTCTTTCTTAGTGGTTTAGTCATAATATCTGTTAAATTATTTTCCGAGCTCACATATTCAATCTATATGATATTTCTCAACACTAAGTCTTTGATAAAGTGTTTTTTAATATCTATATGTTTGCTACGTTTACAGTTTTCGAATGTCTTTGTCATTGATATGGCACTTGTGTTATCCACATAAATAACTGGTTGATTAGGATCTTCGCTTTTCTGAAAATCATGTAGCACTCCTCTCAAATTTACAAGTTCTTGAGCTGTAGAAGCTGATGATAAGTATTCAGCTTGCGCGTACTAAGAGCGACGCAGCTTTGCTTTTTAGATGACCGAGATATTACGTTGCCACCACAGAGAACAATCGATCCGCTTATGCTTCTCCTGTCTGCATGATCACTTCCCCAATCAGCATCTGAGTAGGCTTCTAATTTTTCTTGTCCATTTTCGTATGATAACCGTGCAACTGGAGCATATTTTGGGTTTATCAATTTATTCTCCTCCTGAACTTGAAAGCCCTTTGCTACTAATCTGGCTTTCTTAGTTCCGTCTTCTTTAATGCGAAAAATCAATTTTGTGTCAATAGCAGTTTTTCCAGATGGCAGATACATTGGTGTTAAGGTTTGTTGTTTCTCTAAAGCTTCCAATTCTTTATCTATAGATTCTTTCCACTCCTTGTTATTTTTCGCCTCTTGAAAACTTTGTGGTTCCTCTCCTTGTGTCAATGAACAATATGCTGTATAAACTTCGTACTCGTTTAAGTGAGATGGAATTTGTATCACTCTTCCTGATTTTGTACTCAAAATATCTTCAATTTCTTTGTCTTGGTTTTCTGTTTCTTTTTCTTTTTTACAACTTTCTTTCTGTTCTTTTGCTTCTTCAAATTTAACTTTCATTTCATTAAATCTGACATCTCGAGCTAGACAAACTTTATTTTCCTCTGCATCCCACAAACGATATCCAGCTCCACCGTATCCCACC
>PNEQ01078656.1:19985-39439 GCA_003012365.1 Medauroidea extradentata | reverse complement strand
CAAATTTTCATCCCTTAATATCAAATGGTTCCCGTCAAATTCAATAAAAACCATACTTGCAACCCCATCTTCACAGGGGTTTCCTGCCCTTAGGAGTGGTTTCCAGGCATTCGTTGCCAGACATTTTCTAACTGTTATTTTGCAAGGAACATCCTGTCACAGTTTGTCGCAGAGCTGATGACTCATCCTGTATATTCAATATTTTGTTGTGATGGCTGGTCATATTGTGTATTGTTTTATTAAATTACATGATTTTTGCTTTGTTTCTTTACTATGGTGTGGAACTTGCTGATCTTGTGTGTGTTTCAGCTGGAAAAACTTATTGGCAAAAATTATTTTCTCAACCAGTCTGCAAAGGAGGCTTTCAAGGCGTATGTTCGTGCTTACTTTTCTCATCACCTCAAGCAAATCTTCAATGCTGAAAGTTTGGACTTGGCCAAAGTTGCTTCCTCATTTGGATTTCGCGTTCCACCTGCAATAGACTTGCGTATCCTTTTGAAAACTCTGTACAGTATTGTGTCCTTTTCTATTTTCAAGAAGGATACAATTTCCAGTTATCAAGTCAGTGATCTGTAGTTTGAAGTACCATATACAGCACTCATTGTGCTGTGCTAACGCAGCAACATTTGCAGCTTGAGTCTGTAGAATGTACTGTTAACTCAAAACCAAAAATTCATTGTTGTCAGCAGCTGCATTTGTTTTTAGGAGCATATATGTGGTCAAGTAACCTTGCAAATTGTTTTCTTCTTTCTTGTTGGAAGTACAGTATTATTTCGTTATTTTGGCTTGTCCCAATCTGTTGCACATTAGAATACAGTAATACTTTTTGACAGTTATGTTGACTGTCTTGTTTACAGCTGTTTCGAGGGAAACAGCAGTGTTTCAGTCTGCCACAGGTGTGCCCAAACACATTCAGCTGACTGCTGCCCAGTATACCAAAGTAAACAATATTTATCCATGGAAAGGGTGTTCACATGCAGCGCTGTGAACTGTCAAAAACTAGAACTACTTTGCATATTTTTGCTGTGAGATAGGTGCTGGTTTCTCATAGCATTGTGTGTGCATGTGTGTGTGTGAGGGTACGTGCACAGTAGTTGGGTAGGTGTTAGTGTAAGTGTTCAGTAATGTGGTGATGATGATCCTTAACATTGATACACAGCTATCGAGAGCAGCAAGAGTGCGCGTCCAAGGAAAAGGCAAGGCGGAGGTGGTTATGGTTACTTCAAATCTCTCAATGCAACTGGAAAACACGAGCAGAAGTCCAAAATATACCGCCAGCCAGCCAAGAAAAAGAGAATGGGTGATAACAGACAGTTTGCCAGATAAAACTTTTGTATTGATATTTGTGCATATATTTTTAATTAAACGTTTTGTTAAAGAATTTCGGAGTACTAATGTTATGGTAATGTTATTTTTGCATCCAGTACCCAAAATTACTACCAGAATATTGGTTGCATCGTGATATCTTACAATTTACCTTCAAAATATAATGGATGCTGTATCAAGAACATTTTTTTAAGAAATTGTGTTCTGTATACACACCTTTACAGTACAATAAACAGACTGACAGTTATTACTTATAATAATAATGTTTCCAATTTAAAACTAAGAATCGTGAACTGGGTTAGTTCATTTAATAAAATAGGAAAAGCTATGAGACCGATACTTTGAAATTAATGCAGACAAAATTAACATAAAAGTAGAAAATTTGTGGTTAGTAGCTCAAGGACTTTGCTTACCTGGCTCACATTCACTGAATGAAATTAAATTAGTTCTAAGTAGGTCAACTTTAAAAGTAACACTTTAAAAATAAGTATGATTTAAAGAAACATTTTTTAAGAAATAGTATTGGGATAAGAAATTTTTTAAAAAAAAATTGTTTAGTAGAACATTGTTTTACCGACCTCAGATTTTATGAAACATCGGTTAAATGACAATATTTTAAGGAACAATGATCAGAAGTTCTATTTAACAAACTCAAATTTTACGAAACGTCGATTAAACAAAATAAAATTGGGAATCATGACATTTAATTAAATAGTGGTTCTACGGTGATTTTTTAATTTCTTAGATATTAATTTAAAAATTACATTTTAGTTTGGAAGCAGATATTGGATATAAAAAATTGGCAAAATTTTTACATAGCACTATTCTCCCAGAAAATTGTATCTATTTTTCTTTTCATCGTCATTATTATTATCTGTAAACTTTATTTTATTTTAGTATTTATTTCCAATCTGAACTCCATGATCACAATTTACGAAACTAAGCAAAGCCTTACAATATGTTTTATCAAGTTTCCCACAATCTTGGCTAGGTCTAACTTTTGTAGATGTAATCTGTAGCAAGGTTCAGTTACATCTCAGCGAGTTTTCTATACTTCCGGTTATAACATTTTGAAGAACGGCAGTCTGAAAAGGCTGTTTTAGCTATATTGGAGGGTTTAGAAATAGTGTTTCTAATGAGCATGGTGTTTTAACAGTGACCTTGCAACCTTGTTTAAAGTGTGTTTTCTTTTTTTTTTTATGTTGGCACAATGAGCACATGTAGAATATGTAGTAAAAAAACCTGTTTACAAACACACTGCAACACATTTTAAGCGCATGGTAGGTGGCCCCCTTAAATGTAGATTCCCTAGAAAACTAACAAGCTAATGACAGTAGAACGCTGTTATAATGAACCCTTGTATAACATCTTCCTGGTAATAAGACTGCTTCTGTTTGGTCCCTTAAACTGTTTTCTAACAAGAAATTACCTTCTTATAAGTGTGAAGCGACCAGCCTGCGCTTGGGGTATAGTTTTTCAATAAGTCAGTTGTATGTTGTTTATTTGTTTGCATAATTAATGCTAGCCAGTGTTACTGACACTTCAGAACCAAGAGCTGGTCACCCTAGTATCAGTTAGGTGTAGGGTAGGGTTGATGCATTTATTAATGTCAAAAGCCCAGTGTGTTGCCCGGCCACCCTACTTTAATATGTTGCCTGTAAATTATTTAAAATCAGAGTGTTTCTAAAATTTTTGTAAGTCAATAATAATTGTTTCAATATGAGGGTTCCATGTTTGTTGCTGCAAGCCTAATAATTTTCTAAGTAAGTAATTTAGTTAAATAATATAATGATTATAATTTTACTGAACAAGAAATATCATAGAAAACCCACTCTAAATGTAAAACCGCTATTGGGCCTGGCGAAACAGTACAGTAACAGAAAACCGCGTCTGGATGCAATTATTAGTGATAAGTTTCTCATTGGAGTATTTTAATGTTAAATAATGTGTTCTCAAGTTTTGTTCTAAGTTCTCAATGTTCTGATGACACGTGAATTTAAAGTAAATATGTCTTGTGTGGTCTTTTCTAAAACTGCATGAAATTTCTAGCAACTATGGACTCTTGGACATTTTACGAGAAGTTGATTGTTTAAAAGTTATTGCAGTTTGAAAGTTTTGGTATTTATTTTGAAAATATGCAGATGAGTTCAGCCAGCCCGGCCATGGTGCCGCGGGGGCGATACTGATAGGGGTTTACAGAGGATACCGCAAGGTGTACGGCCGGCAATGTCCGATGCCAAGATTTTATTTAGTATAATTTTTATTGTAATAATAATTCACTAAAATATTTAAATACGTCTTTAAAGTAAGCATAATTTTACCGATTTTTCTGTGATTTTAGTTTGGTTAATTTGTATCCAGACCAGTTATTTAACCTTGCTAGAAGGTCATGGAACATTTTAACTGGAAGGTAGGCCGCCATGGTGCCTTGGGACGCCATTGTGGTCGCCGTTGCTGATTACTTTGTTCTTGACCGTCGAGGAGGCTGGACGTGTTCCGTGTTGTGCGAGGTTCGCACGTGGTAAGCCGAGGGGCGCGAGTGGAAGAGATGGGGCCGCGAGTGGAAGAGATGGGGCCGCGATGGAAGGCAGTGGAAAGACCTTTCAGAACTATGCATTAATAATTAGCTTCAACCTATTTGATTATTTAATGTGAATTTGCAGCCGTATTAACCGCGTGGCCGGCCCACTATCGGTTTATAATTTGAGTTTAGCACGTGCTATTTTTCTTTTGAGTTAGGTTTCATTTTAGTTCAGTTCTCTTTCAGTTAAAGTTTATTTTGTACAAGGAGTTTGTACGTGCCGATGTAACTGCGGTTGCGTGAGTTTATTATGAGAAGGTAATAAATATGGGCTGTTAATCTGACCATGTGTTTTTGAATGCTGTTGTGCATGCGTCCATCCCTCGTTACCACGAACCCTTAGGTAAGAGTAACTCACCGCTGAGACTGGAGCATTATATGAGGACTGACCAAATTACCAATTTTCATTGTGGGACAGTGTAAGCAACTAGTGGGGCTAGTATCGTCACATCAGCCAGAGGCAGTGTAGAAAGAGAAGAGAGTCGGTGCCACCACATATGGAATCCTCTTTTATAAAGTATTCATTTTTTAGTCCCTTCAGAAATGTTATAACAGGGTTGTGTACTACATTAATGTGTGAGTTTTGCATCATTTGAGGGTGTACTGTATATTGAAGAAACACAGGTTTAGCGAGGACGCGAGGGCATAATGAGAATACCACGTTTGCCGGACACGAGCCATGTATTTACACAATATATATAATATGTACACCTATACATTCACAAGACCGCACTAGCTGGACGCATGTAAACTGTTCTGTACGGCATACCGGGAGATACTGCCTTCTCCTGGTTGAGATGCGGGCTGGCCGGGCGACTCCTTTAATCTCTTGTCCTGCCTGGACAATGGAATGTGCCTGGGGGTGGCAAGCTGTTAGCAGTCATCCGGCCAGTCGGGGATGTGCAGCGCCCCACTGTACTGTCTTACACTGACAGGCTGCCAGGTGCGCATCGCTTCTGCATACGGCAGTGGTGCGCCGCCACAGCACTCCCCTGCCAGTGATGAACCCAGCATCACGAAAAACCGCCTTGAAGGCAGTCAAGTAAGCGGACGTGGCGGCAGATCTCGTCACTGTAAGAGAGGTGTGTGGAGATGCCTTGTATGAGCCTTGTGGATGGCATGGTACTGCTGAGTCCGGTCTAGGGATGGGGTTGGCGATGCTGTCAGGTGGTTGGTTGGCAAGGGTGTGTGCTGGTTTAAGGTGATAGATGGAAACTGTAACTTGCCGACCATGCATTTGGAGTGTTGCAGTCTTTAGTGTACAGCTGAGCACTGGAAATGGGCCTTCGTACGGGGCCTCGAGAGATTTCTTGAGCCATTCACGGTGGACGAAGACTTCTGTTGCTGTGGTGAGGTCCTTAAATACAAATGTCTTGGTTCCGCCATGGTGTGTGCCTGCTACAGGTCGGAGTGTGCTGAAATGTTGCCTGAGCTCCCTTACAAGTCCTGCTGTGTCTGCGTGTTGGGAATGTGGATGGGCCACCAACAGCTCACCAGGGAGATAAAGAGGTTGCCCATATACCAACTCAGCTGCTGAAGCATGGAGGTCTTCACACCACGCTGCTCGGATTCCCAGAAGTATGGTAGGCAATATATTCACCCAGTGCTCTGTATCGTGGCAACGTATGGCAGCCTTGAGTTGCCGGTGCATTCTTTCCACCATACCATTGGCTTGTGGATGAAATGCTGTTCGAAACAGCGATGTACCTGTCAGGTTACAGAGGTCCCTGAAGAGTGCAGACTCGAACTGTCGCCCTTGGTCAGTAGTGATCTCAAGGGGGGTTCCGAAGCGTGCGATCCATGCAGTGTATAGAGCCCAAGTAATGGTGGTGGCCTAAATGTTCTCCACCGGGATTGCTTCTGGCCACCTGGTGAAGTGGTCGATGACAGTCAAACAGAACCGGAAGCCTTGGGACACTGGCAAGGGCCCCACTAGGTCGATATGCACGTGGTCAAATCTTGATGAGGTTGGTAAGAAGGCACCAGTTTGGGAGGAGACATGACGTGAAATTTTCGAACGCTGACAGGAAGTACATGCCCGTGCCCACTTATGACAGTATGACCTGATGGAAGGCCACACAAATCTCTGTGTGACTAGCTTGACCGATGCCCTGACACCTGGGTGAGTGAGGTCATGCACAATGTTGAAAGCTGTACGACGGAATGGTGCTGTGATGAAAACCTTGCTGTCGGAGTAGAGATATCGCAATAGAGATTGAGTGGTATATCTGGCATGGTGAGCTTCCTCAGTTGTAGGCCAGAATCCTGCTACAAGTATTAACTCTTCATCTGCCAGCTGTGACATAGCTAGAGCTTGGTAAAGTCCATGGTATCGGCCACAGCATTCACTCGGGAGAGGGCGTCTGAAACTATATTGTCAGCACCTGAGGTGTGCTGAATGCTTGTCGTGAACTGAGTGATGAAATCCTGCTGCCTTGAACGGCAGGGTGAGCATTTTTACAGGTTTTGGGCGAACACAAAAATGAGAGGTTTGTGGTCGGCGAAACTGATGGATCCCCAAATATGTATATGGCGAAGAGTTCGCGATCATAAGCACTGTACTTCTGCTGAGCAGTGTTCATTTTCCTTGAGAAAAATGCCAAGGGCTGCCATGACCCTTCCACCTGTTGCTGGAGCACTGCCCCAACTGCGAAGTCTGAGGCTTCTGTTATTAGTGCTAGTGGAGCTGTTGGGATTGGATGAGCCAGCAAGGTAGCTTGTGCAAGAGCAGTTTTGTAGTTTTCAAATGTCTTCTCACTCTCCGGTGTCCATTTAACTGGGTCCTTGCCTTTCATATTCCCCTTAATCATATCATGCATGGGGGCTTGTGTCTCCGCTGTCTTGGGGACGAAACGTTTGTAAAAGTTGAGCATCCCAGTGAACTGGTGCGGTTCTTTTGCAGTCCGCATCTACTTTCTCCGACAATGGCTTGGTTCCTTCCACAGAAATGCTGTGCCCTGAGAAAGTTACTTGTGGTTCCCCAAAGACACATTTGGCGTGGTTGAATAGGAGACCATTTGCTTTGAAGCGGCTGAAAAGCTATTCTAGAGGCTTCACATGCTCTGTCTCACTGCTCGATGCAACCAATATGTCGTCAATGTATGAGACACAAAAATTCCAGACCACGGAGAACCTCATCAGTAAATCTTTGGAATGTTTATGCAGCATTGCGGAGGCCAAAGGACATGAAGGGGAACTCATACAACCCGAAATGCGTGGTGATGGCTGTTTTCGGAATATCTACTTGGGCCACTGGAATCTGGTTGTAAGCCCTGACGAGGTCAATTGTGGATAAAATGGTCTTGCCATGTAGGGTGTGTGAAAAATCCTGGATGTGCGGAACTGGGTATCTGTCAGGAATTGTGCGATCATTAAGCATCCTGTAGTCTCCACAGGGTCTCCACTCATCTCCTTTCTTGGGTACCATGTGGAGTGGGGAAGACCAAGAACTGTTTGAAGGACGGGCGAACCCAAGCTTAAGTAGAGCTGTGAATTCCTGCTTCGCTATCAGCAACTTGTCTGGTGCCAACCGTCGTGGCTTGCTGTGTACTGGCTGCCCGGCAGTGGTGTAAATATGGTGAACTGTGGAATGTTGTGTAAGCCGTGGTGTGCCAGATGGGCGAGTGATGTCGCCATACTTCGCAAGCAATTCAGAGTAGTGTGATGACAGAGGAAGTGTCTTAATGCTGCTGATATTGCAGGTGGTCACATGACAGACGGCTGATAGGGAGGTGGTACTATCTACAAG
Organism: Medauroidea extradentata; assembly: GCA_003012365.1. Lineage (NCBI taxonomy): Eukaryota > Metazoa > Arthropoda > Insecta > Phasmatodea > Phasmatidae > Medauroidea > Medauroidea extradentata. The sequence continues at coordinate 31,784 of PNEQ01078656.1, read as the reverse complement.
GCGTCTGTTGCTGATATCGACCAGGAGGCCATAATGGTGGAGGAAATCAGCCCTAATGATAGGCTTGGTGACACTCGCCATGACAAAACGCCACACCAAATCACATCTTAGCCCTAGGTTGAGGGTAAATGTAACAAAACCATAGGTAGAGATAGGTGAGCCATTTGCAGCAAAAAGTGTATATTCTGACTTAGCACGCCCTCTTGGTAGCAGCGAACACGGATACACACAAATGTCAGCACCTGTATCTACTAAGAACTTTACCTTGGTTACTCTGTCGGTGACGAAGAGGCAGCTGCTTGGTGCAGGGGTGACATTGCTGGCCGCCATCAACGAGTCCCCTGTTCGTTTCCCACAGGGTAGGTACAGGCTGAAGTACATCTTTGCACAGCATCTCCAAAGTGCCGATGGTACCAGCAAACTCCGGGAGAACTCCTGCTACGAGAATGCCTGCAAACCGATGCTGATGGTGAGTGGTAGCGGCTGCTATTTCCTGTCGTAGAGTCGCTGCCATTTCGCCAATTTTTGTGGACATCACTGTGGCCATCCTGTCAAACATGGCCTCTAGGGATACAGCCTCCGCTACCTGTGGCCTCGGATTGGTGTCAGCAATGGCATCTACCAGGTCAGCCTATGATTCCAGGGGCGAGTGACACTGAGTAGTTAGGATTGGTACGCAGCCCAGCCATAGTGACCTGAGGAGTTCTTCTGGTATGACAGTCTCCGCCAGGCTCCGCAGGTGCCTCAGGAATTGAGAGGGCCTTCGGTCACCCATCTCCTCATGTTCCAGCAGTTGTTTGGTTTTTCGTTCCTGAGAGGCACTTAACCGCTTTATTAGCTCTGTTTTTAGTTTCTGATATCTGCCTTCAGCTGGGGGGCTAGTCAGTATATCGCGCACTTCCATGGCAAATTTGCTGTCCAAATTGCTGGCCACATAACTGAATTTCGTTTGATCAGCCATTATCCCGGCAAGTGCGAATTGTTGGTTTTCCACCTGAGCAAACCATAACTCTGGATCTAGAGCCCAGAACTGTGAAATCCGCACTGCGATGCGGTCGATGGACACAATGTGCTGTGTCGGTCATGTCTATGGAAGTGTCCAAATATCGGTAGATTCACGCCATGAACACAGGTGTTGCCACACGCGGTAGTATGGCGTGGACAAACTGGGTTGTGCGGAACTCAGTAGTTCCTACTACTTGTATCGCCGCGACTCTCGGAAGCGCGCCACGAAATATCGGTATGGTGTAGAACGCTCGTGCTTCCACTACTTGGGTGTGCGCGCACTGCCGGGAGTGGTACTTCTCGCGAGGTAAAGACGCGACGACCTCATTGCCCGCGCAGTGTACGCGTTGCCCGATCATGTCGGGGTCACCACTTTAGCGAGGACGTGAGGGCATAATGAGAACACCACATTTGCCGGACACGAGCCATGTATTTACACAATATATACATCTATACATTCATAAGACCGCACTAGCTGGACGCATGTAAACTGTTCTGTACGGCGTACCGGGAGAGACTGCCTTCTCCTGGTTGAGATGCGGGCTGGTCGGGCGACTCCAGCAATCCATTGTCCTGCCTGGACAATGGAATGTGTCTGGGGGTGGCAAGCTGTTAGCGGTCGTCCGGCCGGTCGGGGATGTGCAGCGCCCAACTGTACTGTCTTACACTGACAGGCTGCCAGGTGCGCATCGCTTCTGCATACGGCAATGGTGCACCACCACAACAGGCATAATATTCACGAGAAGTATAAATTAAATAAAAAATGTAATAGTATAGGTGATATATATCAGTCCTGTCCAGAGGGAAGGTAAGATAGGGTAAAATTCCCGGGGCTGGGCCCTCCTGTGAGGCCCGAGCTTAGAATACCCACGTGTTTTGAAAAAACTATAGTAAGTGTTGGCTGGTGTATTTTTGCCCCAATTCTTTGAAGTTGCATTCTGCTACATCAAAATTAATTCCATTGTGACACATTCTTATTAAAATTGCGAACTGTGACTGCCAAAAAAATGGTATCCAGAGCTACGTGCATGGAAAGTTGTGAGTACATTTTAATATCTTCAGTTTGGTTTATTTGAATTTCTGACTTTTATTAATTACATGAATCTTGTTTCACAAGCAAGATCTGGATGTGCAAGTAGAATAAATAAGATTTTGATCAATGCATTGAGATGTTTCCTAATCTAAAAGCCAGTTAAGTTCCACAGAAATAATGTTCAATTTACAACATCTCTGATAAAAATGTGGCCGAACATAAATATATGTGTATTCCTTGTTGTTATTTAATACAATAATGTGGAATTTGCAGTATCTGTGCCCTTACTCTAGCAGAGTATAATATACAATCCATACCTTTAAATAAAATAATAAATTGTAACTTAAAATGTGTGATATGATTGTGGCAGAATATACTGTACATAATTTGTACAGTCCATACTGTACATATAAGAATTCCATTATTTGAATTGCAATAGACTACAAAGTGTGATGTGATTTTGTTTTCGTTATTTTTAGATCTCAGACAAGTAAGGTAATTTGTTTTCAATACTCGCTGCACTAAAGTCTTACTAGGGTAGGTGGGCAATTTTAATGGAAAATTATTTCATATTGCAGCGATGGATAGCCTACTCTTCAGTAGTTCAGTTAATATAACAACTTAAAATTTTACGTCATTTATTGTATATTTTCCTAGGTATGCTCAAAATTGTAACATTTAATGGCATTACAAAAAAAACAACCTGTGGTAACTTATCTATTTATTTAATTTCAACTTGACACCTAAAAAGTTTAGCTAACGGTAGCTTATTTGGTTATAACAAACTGAAGTAGCAAGAGCATACGACAGTGCAAACAAACATGTTTAAACTAAAAATATATACCTATAAAATAATACATGAAAGCATTAATTCATTTATTTTTCTTGTTGCCTTCAAATTGATTCTGCACTATAAAATCATAAAGTAGTTGTTCAAGTTTCATGTAGCAGACTATCGAAAAAACTTACCTTTTGTGGGGAAGCCCTACCTTAGAAATATCAATGTTATTATCAAAGTCGTGCGACTCACAAAACTTTAAAAAAATACTTATCAACATATTTTTTTGTAGACTACATAGTAAAAAATTTGCATTCTCACAACCTAAACGGAAATAATATACTGTATCAACAAAAATTGGAAGTAATAAACAAACATGGGTAGGACTATTTTCTCAATTCAGCTTTAAATCTTTTGGCAACACATATGATTAAACACATACATTTTAATGGCCGGAAAATACATAGGCTTAAGTTTTCCGACCTTTTCTTTTGGTAATATGTGTTGCCTACACTTTTGCAGCTGACAGGCACAAAATCTCACTTGGACTTCATATTAAATGGTACCACTTACTTGCCATACATATAAATACACTGATTTTTTTTGTACAAATATAATTTATTGAGTCAGCGACTTGAAAAAGCATGTTTACATACACGCCCACAACAAGAACAGTACAAATATGTATAACACAAATTCCTTCAAAATAAAAGTTAGCTAACATTTATTTTATTGTATGTAGCACTTTTCTTTGGACGTATTACCTATTTCTTAGCGATTGTGTTTTGTAGACATGCCACAATGCTGAAAAGGTGAAAGTTTTTCCAGTTCCCTCTTCCGAAAACGTCTTAAAATATCCCATTGTCGTTGGCGGTTACAGGCCATGTATTTTAATTCCTGCATTGCAATATATTAAATATATGCACAGAATTTATTATAACACCTTAAAAGAAAAGAACCACAAACGCACACGAACACACAAGAAGCTTACATAATGGCGTCCTTTGTTTTGGTTGCCGGTACAGGTCTGTTGATAATGGTGTGGTTGTTTGTAAAATAGTTATAAATCACGCAGTCTGAATAGAATAAAATAGTTAACTGACTAATGCTGGATACATAACTGTGTTAATATATTACGGTTTCTCCAAAATGCTTGCTTATTTTTCACTTATATTACGTACTACTTTCAATGTCGGTGATGGAAGTTAACCGATTTGTTGATCACCCCTGCTGCTTCAGCAGGTCATACCATCACGTCCTGTTGTTTTAAGTGGTATGTTATTCTGCCACGTGTTTGGCATGTATTAAAAATATTAGTAGCATCGGCTGTCAAAATACAGAATTCTTACACGGGATAGATGTGTTCATGTGATTTAACGATGTTGAATTTGCAACTGTGACATGACTTTGGTTGATTAGGTTATATTTATACCCATTCTTGTGTACGATAATAAAATACCAATTAATATTTATGATTAGATGATCTCTTTTGGTTCAGATATAAATCAATATTTCACATTAAGTGCTTTAAAATGTTTAATGCACAACATACGTGTGTTCACAGTTCAGGAACTCTTCCTATTTTTTCTACAGGCAGGGGGAAAATTAAACTTAGCCCTGTTATATGTTTCAGGGGATGTGAGACAAAAATTGTTATAGAAAACAAGCATTTATAAATAGGAATACATAATTTTACTTTAGTAACTTCATGTTTCACAATTGTATGTACTGTTAATCAGTCAGTATACCTAATTTAATTAAATAGTAGTACAATTTATATGCCTTTCAAAACTTGTTCAGAAATAGTTTTTAAAAAAATGCAAAATATAAGACCGACTTTCCCACTCATCTTCTGTAGATTCATTGTCGTTGTCGTCTTCATTATCAAAATTCCTATTAGCATTTTAATGAATACCGGTGTTGCTCTTCCAAAAACTAACTGTTTTCTATAGGTGTATTAAGCTTTGCTTTGTACCGTATTTGTGTATACAAAACTTTGCCTGAGCTGTGGTTGTAACCTGAGCCAAAAAACTTTTACATGTAAGAAATGAATAAATCTGCACTGTTCTACACAGTAAACAAAAGCATTATGGTTTCAGAAAAATGATGGGACCAAGTGAACAAAATGTTATTTGCAGCAATTTTACAATGTGGTTCTACTGCAACTATTTAATATAATAATTTAGTAGTGTGTTGGTGCATAATTTGTAGTTACTATCCCTGCTAGTAAAGTAATTGCTTCCATCATCTGTCATGAAAAAACGGATGTGATTACCCCCCCAAGGCCCCAGCCTTATATATAATATTCTTTTTTTTTTTTCTCAAAACTTAGCTGCGTACTTATGCACCAAACTTACGCAAGACTCATTTTCCCCTCCCTCTCCCCATGCCTTCAGACTCTGCTTTTGTCCCCCTGCATTACTGAGAGGCGAGGGTTGGTGGCTTCTTGAATCCTGGTGAAGTTTCCCGGTCAGTGCCGAACAAAGAACCATGTTTATGCTCCCGAGACACAATTGGATGGAGGCTCTCTCTATTCTGTGGCTGAAGGATGTCTTAGTACTACATGTCGCTACATGCAGAACTTGCAAGAACTGGTCGCATTTGGCAAAATCAATTTTAATTTTATGTTTAAATTTTGCTAGGTTTTAGAGTTTAAAAATAAACATACTTTTTTAAAACATGCTTTTATCACAGAACTACCATTAAGTTTAAAAGTTGTAATTTGAAAGATATTTTATAGATGGTTGTGATAAATGAATTTTTTTACAATGCAGCCGCAAATCTTTGCCTAAGACTTAACTGGTCCTTTAGGGTAAAAAGGTTGAAGACCACTGTGCTAAATACATGTTCAACGTTCAACTATGATGCTTGTACTGTAACGCAAAGTAAGTAGATTTCACACTATAATAGAAAATTTAGTATTTTTCCCCCCCAAATTTCAAAAAAGCAAAAAATATAACAATCCAATAGTGCTATTGATGACAAACTCTAAGCTGTGACCCTATCATTTTATTAAATGTTTCATTTGAGCAAAGTCCTGTGTAGTGCCAGTAGACCTCGATTTCAAATGAACCTTTACATACATCTTGAGAAACAACCATCTGAAAAGCTGATTTTAGCCAATTTTAGAGCTTTAAAATAGTGCTTCCAATGTGCGTGGTATTTTAAGTCATTGTTAGTATGAAGTGTGTTTTGTTTTCGTAGATAAGCATTGTGGAGGGACGTTAAGATGCGCGCCTGCTGGCTGTGTTCTTGTGTGAGTGAGGCACGGCACCAAGAGCTATGTTGACAGGCTCATCTGGTGCTTTATTACGTCTAGCGTTAAGACACTGAAAGGGCGTGCAGTGGTATCGTAGATCACTCTCCTGATTAACACTTTCAGTGGTGACCCCATCTTTTGATTCATGGAAAGTTTTAAGCAAAGTCCAACACACCTTTCTATCGTAGTTTTACACAAATCACGTTAGCAGTTGTTAAGCTATAACAGATTGAAGAAGAGCTTTTTAGCCATTTTGATTGGCTCCCAAATGATCTTTCTAATTGCTGTGAAGTTTTGAAACTACCATTCGTACATTGTTTTAAGTGTGTTCTTTTCATAAATGCTCTCGTTATAAACACGTTTAGAAATTTCTTAGAAAAAAGCAGGCGTGGCTCGTGAATTTTGACCGGGGTAGGGCTGTATATAAGGAGGAACACTTATCCCCAATAAAAGGAGGGGCGACCGGGAGTCCTCCCCCGGAAAAATTTGGGTTTTAAGGTGCAAAATAGTACTATTTTAGCAGTTCTCATATCTAAACACTTAATTTACTTTGGGTAGATTTAATTAATATTTTTAAAAAAAAATTCTGTTAAGGGGTTTCTCTAGTCCCTAGTAGAGGAAATCAAGTAACTTTTCAAGCAGTTACCACTATTCCATTTTTTCAAACAGTTTAAAAAATTTCAAGGTATTCATTTTATTAATTTTTTAGACCAAAATTTACAAATTCAACAAACATAATTTTATTTAACATGCCTTAGGATTACTGTAATTTATTAGAACGAAATTCACACAATCCACAAACAGTGTTAACCGTAACATACCTTTGGATTACTGTGCTGAGCACTTGAAGTAGCAAATAGGTGTAGAAAACCTAAGGTAGCTGCGTGGAAAGTTACGCCAAGTCTAAAGCACATCACAGTGTGCTGTCCAGACATCGGATTGACATTAGAGCTCAGTTATTTTTAAGGTTCACAAATCACAATGTTTCACATTTAACAAAACTGCATCGTTAATTGAATGCACTATAGTGTGTGTTTTTTTGTTTTCATACTTTTAACTTTACTGCATCTCACTGCATTTGAAAATGAAAATGTTAAGTCAAAAAACATGTTTCAACTAAATGGCCGTTTAACTAATGTGTGGATACCCGTTACTTGTACGTGAAGTTCATTCGTTGCACTTTTCTTAGAACAAATTTCGCAATAACTTGTTATACAGTGCTCACTTTATCGTGAATGGCCTGTGTAGGGTAAGGGCCGTACACAAGAAGGGAGGTTAGAGACTTCAAACGACTTTTATAAATATAAAGAAAGGTATTTATACTTAATTAAAATACAAAGAAACAAAGCTAAATAAGTCGTAATATCTTAAATATTAAAAGCTGCCTAAATATCTCAATAGGTTCAGTGGAATAATAGATACAGAATGGTAAATTCTAATGGTAACTCCCTCTATTACGAAATACGTATGAGGGTACATTTGTTTATAGCTTTCTATCTCGTCTACTGCGGAATCATAAATAAGACAATTTTTTAAGGTATCTGTAACAGACGTCCAGTAAAAAAAGTTTTGATAAATGGTTATGGTGGTGGCCGGACAGAAAGTCAAGTTTTGAAATTTTCGTCAATGAGTTTATTTTACTTCTCTGCCATATGGTTCGGTAAAGTGCTCTGGTATAAAGTATGTTCTTTAAAAATTAATAACAATGTCACTTCTATTTTACTTTGTATTTTTAAGTTGATATTAATTTATTATTTGTTATGAAGTACATCATAATTCGTGTAAAATAATAGGTTGCAAAAAATTTTTACTATAACTCATAGGTGTGAAGGAGCAACTTCTAAAACTTATCATTCCGCCTCGAGAAAACTGCGGCTGACGGTTTTGGCGAGTAGGTAGTTCTAAAGATATTATTACAAAGCTGTGAACATGAAAATAATTTACTGTAATTCCCAAATAATCAGGGAGGGCTGCGCTGCAGCCCAATAGCACAAACTGCCACTGGGGAGGGGGGGGGGGAATCTGCTAGTACACGACAACGCTGTTTACAATTCCGAACATGCTGCATGCAGTTCGAGCGCCGCCGCTGCCAGTGAGGTTTACGGACAATAAAATGATTTGCTAATCAAAACGTGAGTGCTTTTGAAATTCGGTTATTGTAGAGTTCTGGCTATTTGTACATTGATAACAATAAAAATAGTTTTTTTTTATGTTGAACCAAATCATTATATTAACTAGTGCAGTATAAATGGACGTCCACTACTAAAACATATACTCGGCAAAAAATTCCGTTGAATTAGGACGAGTGCTTTAGATTTTATCGATGATTGACTATTCCAGTCAGTCGCTCGACATGTTACCATTCCATGCCCATTAAAGAAATAAATTGCAGTAGTATTTTTTAAAGGTGAGGCCGGATTGTCCGGAGCGCCAGTGTACTACGAATCAACTGTATACAGAAGGGGGCTCTTGAACTGGGCGGGCCTCGCTACGAGATGTGCGCGTTGGTGCCCGGTCTATCTGCGGGCAGTCGTCGACCTGTGACGGGGCAGGGGCGCCTACCAGCGTTGTGAGGTTTGACGGCGCGTGGGTCGCACGTCGGGCCGCACCTGTGTCCTCTACCTACCTCCACGCCCCCTCGTGGACCACCTACCTGCCCACTGGCCGCTGTACAACCAGCACGACTGTCGCTTTTACGACTTCCCTAGGCGTCCCTGGGTCTACCGTCACCACTGTAGCGGATGCTTGCATGCACCAGTCCGGTATTAGTCTCTATATTCTGTAGATACCAATACCAGGAAGCTCTGTGCTAATAAGTAGAGATTCATGTATTCCGCGGAATTATCCGGTAGTAGCCTTGAATTCTCGGTCCTTATGGTTCCTAACCATACAAGCGATAGTCGTACGAATTAATTACTTATTTATCACCGGCTTGCAGCAGTCGAATGTGGGTCAAAACAGCTGTGAAGTATACGTTCTGATAATGACACATGGCCATTCCTTCCTAGGAGTTCAGAGCCTCCTTGGTTTCGCCGGATCTCGTTTTTCAACACGTTCATGCAAGATTCGGATACTACACTACTCAAAGAAAAGTTTTGTATAACCCGCATATTTTGTGTGTAAGTTACACGTATTTCAGCTGACTGCTTAGGGTTACGGTTTGTGTACATATGTACTGTACAGTAAAGCATGTGTTTCTGTCTCGTGTGGTGTGGTAATACACACATCGCTCCTGATAACCTGTAGTTACATACGCTTTTACCTAAGACCTGTTCGTTCGTGCAAACGTTTCAGCAGTATATTTATTTTATATTTTTATATTTTTCAATTCCTTTAAGATTGGTCCAATTACTTAATATATCTCATTGGGCGTACCCAGGGGGTGGTTTTGGGGGTTCAAACCCCCTCCGAAATGTCACTTTCCTTATGTAGATATTATATTTTACATTACAAAAGGTAGAATATACTACAAAAACAACCAAAATGTTAATAAACTGTGATAATATTACGTTTAGAGATGTCAACAACAGATGACATTGAAACATTTATGCAAGATGAGAGTTAAAGAACCCCTCCGAAAACTATTCCTAGGTACGACCATGAGCAACATATATAGTACCTATACGACAAGAAAACATGTTCTAGACGACGGCGCAATGGTACTTTACAGCACCGTGTATTCTGTTGTGAAGTCCTCCAACAAAACCGGCTTCATCAAACCGTTGCATTTCAAAATGTAATAAATGGATGTAAACGAAACCACGATAGAGGTGTACAATGGACTTTGATGCAGACTCGTACCGAATAAAGCTATATGATCACCCTTTTAGGTCTCATTACGAGGGAAAACCTCCACGCCAGTTAGATGTATTTATTTTGGTATTTACGTCCTCTCGAAGAGCACAATGCTTTGATAGATGCACACGTGGGATAGGGGGTAGCCAGGACCTGTTGGGGGATACATCTCAGCATTCTCCGGGAGTGACATCAGAAAACCCTGGAATACCTCAATCAGGATGGCCGGAGCCGGGGATGTAACCCGAGTCCTCCCGAATGTAATCTCCATTGTACGGCCACATTCATGTCATCCTTCGGGTTATGCACATGCCTAAGGACATTCAGTGTATCCTCCTTACAGACCACTATGTTTATTTGCGTCCTGTTCTCAGAGGCGATGTATGGGTCTACGTATATTACGAACTACTTACACCATAGTGCTTGTTCACGGTCGTCGCTTTAACAGGAGTCTTCAGTGATTTGAGTGACGTGTTTCCTGGGCAGAGGTCTATAAATTTACGGTCACTCGCACCCATACAGTTTAGACGCGTCTCAATTTGAGAAGGCGCATCCTCCTTGTACCAGATTCTTGAAACTTCATGCAAGTAAGTAAAGTATAACCTCCCCTTGATTGGAAGTCATGCCGTATTTCCGAACTCCTAAATATGTTTCATTATTTGTATGTTTGTGTGCGTTTCTACACGGCTCATCTGATTACGATAAAACTTCGGCGAGGAGTAGTGCGTGCGCCCGAGAAGGTTTCCAAAAAACATCTGGGAGGGGGAAGGGGCAAATCTGGTAGGGGTAGAGGGGCAGGACGTTGGGTAGCCAAAACTTTTATTAAAAAATAAATAAATAAAAAAGAACTCTGGTGAATTGTTGTGCGTGCGTCCGCGAATGTTCCTGCCCAGCAAAATTGAGGGAAAAAAAGGGGGTCAGTTGGGGCATGGCCTTAGAAGTTCAGGTCTGGACACTGCTATAAAATATTGACCTCCTTAAGACTGATTTTAGTTCCTTTACTATCCACAAAAATGAATGAAAACTGGTGGCGCCACTAGCACACTCGTACTAGTAATTATTTTTCCAACATTAAATGTATTATATTTTTTAAGTATAAATATTAGAAACTTACTTACATTTAACAAGAATGTGTTTAAACACTTGAGTTTTGATTAAAATAACGAACTTCTCTTCACAACAGCCCCACTGCGATAGTGGCGCCAACAGTTTCGTTCAGTCATAAGAGGGTCAAAGATAAAGCATTGAAGAGTAGGTGAGTGTCCAGACCTGTACTTCTAAGACCGTGGTGTGGGGTATAAGAGTAGAACGGGGTACAAAAAATGTAATGAAAAATAAACTTTGTTGAGTTGTGCGTACACCCGCGAAATTGTATACCAAAATAAAAACGAAGGGAAGGAGGTGGTTTGCGAAACGTGTTAGAGGGGCAGAATGGGTACACAAAAAATTTAATTTGTATTACAACGGGTGCTGGGACAGCTAATATATTCAATAAACGTGCTTTAAAAAGGTTATCGCAGCCTGCAAGTGACGCTCTGAATAAAAATTACATCGATAACTTGCTGCTTACTTCTAGTGTCTGGTGGATTTGCATTGTGGTCATTATTGTGAACAGATGTACGGAATCTAACTGTTTTTGATCAGCTCAAATCCACTTACTTTGTAAGGAAGAGTACAAGAAACGAAAGAAACAGGGCTGCGAAATATTCTCACTGAGACAAAGACAAAAAGAACAGCAGAGGATAATGCTCCGTAAAAATGTTTCCTGCAAAGAAAAGAATAATTTTCCTTCAAGGCTGCTTATTTATCTTGCGGTATATAGGCATATATATAACAAGTTAAGCAGCTTTAAAGAAAATTATTCTTTTATATATATATATATATATATATATATATATATATATATATATATATATATATATATATATA
>PNEQ01078656.1:0-13570 GCA_003012365.1 Medauroidea extradentata | reverse complement strand
ACCCATTATGTACATTATTAGGACTGATTAATTAAAAAGATGTACTTTGTACCGGTTCGGTGATTCCTTGTTTAAAATATCACAACAATGTCCCCATAAGCTTCATGATAGAGAACAATTGATACAAACTTGTCCGCAAAAGTGCACACCGAGCCAACAGCTCGTCTTTGCTAACAACTTTATCGAACATGCATAAAACAAATACAAACTAATGGGGCTGTAAACAAAAAATGTAGAACACAGCCAAAACAAAATAAAATAAATTATGCAGCAAAGGGTTACAAAGAAATAACAGTTGAAGTAAGTTAAAATTGCAAAAAGTAACGTTGACAACAAATTGTCGACACTGGGACACGAACCTCGGACCGCAAGTTTACAAGGTTCTGACGCAGACACTGAGCCACAGAGACAGGTTGGATCGAAGGAACTCCATTGAATACTCGTTCGTACGCGCCTGATGCGGCCACACCGGATGTGACGTCATGGAAACTTGAAGGCGAATTTTCGGGCCTTTCCCGTCCGTTTGGACCCTACATGTCCTATGTCGAATCACTTGTCTCGGAGTCCCCAGTGTCACTGCGTGGAGCTTTAAACAGTTAGCATCCTCACCCTGTATATGTATGTGTGTATACATACAGACATATTCATGCATATGTACATACACACATGCATACTTTGACTTTGTATACGCAGTTTGTGGACGTACTTCCCCCATCAATGTATGCAACCTCTCCACAAAATTCCTTTTTTACCCTTTTGTGCAGCTGGCTGCCTACACTCAGGCGGCACAAATCAACGAACTTGTGGCAGTACACAGGCTTACTGGGAATTCGATTATAAAAATCTCCTTTAGGTTAATACTTAGGAAAATATGAATACCATTTTTCCTTTAAGTGAATTATTAAGGGAAATAGGCGTCCTTTAAAAGTGGTATGTGTGTTGTTTATTGCCTACCTACCAAGGCATACGCCTTCTTTATTTAATGTTACGAATGAATTTTTTGAAAATGATTCACCTGAGAATATTCCGATATGACATGTTTTGATTGTGGAAACATGAGATATTATAGGTATCTTTAACAAATCTCTTACAGCCGCTTGTATACAATATAATGCATACAACGAGGAGCAACCGCTGTTTTCCTAATGAAGTGTAGTGATGTCACCAGCAACATATTTAAGGTCTGGGATCTTCATATACAGAACACTAGTCACTGAGTCGATACTCGCTCTTAAATTCGAATTCAAGTATTTTTAAAATTCGAGTAAAGTGCTCGGTGGATGGAAAGTATCGGTTATTGCGTAGTGCCAGAAATCTCGTATTTCCGGTCACAACGTTCACCGCTACAGGAGCGCCGTCGGCCCGGTAGCTGCATAGTTGCCAACCTCATGACTGTATCACTAGATACAGCGACGCGTCTAAGCACTTGGCGACAGAAATCTCTTCTCAGCAATTACCTAATGTTATTAGCGACTTCTGTAAAGTGCACTGGTAAAATTGTTTAACTTGAACGTTAAATAAATAACAGTTTGAAACTTTAAACGAGGATAACTTTTTAACGACTTTAAGGGCGACCCCTATCTGAAACTGTCCTGAGCGCTGGAGGCTCGGAAGCGAAAGAACTACAAGGGCGACACTGACGCGCTTATCCTACTATTATTACGTTGTCTGTTTCCATCGGACTTTTAAGTTATAACCCGGTGTTTGGAAAATAGGAACAAAATCATTGTAGGACTCTTGGGAAGTTTCGTATGTATTATGGTATTACACTTTGAGATAGTTATATCTTTGCAGCCCAATATTTTGAGAGTACTCAACAAATATTCGCTGAAACGTATTTTCTTTAGTATAACAGTGTGTTGAGTGTATGTTTAGTAGATTCACAAATAACTAAATTGCTACAATCATTGCAACTTAGTTCAAGAGCCACGTAAACTTATTCCTGTCAGCATAATTTATTTTTCTCCTATAGTTGAGGAAATACAGAGCTTGTTTTATGTTTTACTTGTCGATGTGGTACAGGTGACTTTAAGTTCAATTTTTTTTTTTTTGCAATCCATACGGTGCGTTGTTTATTACTGTCGTGACTACTGTAGTCGCTCATAAGATAGTAATTATTTCTAGTCAGTTGTTACCCGAAATAGGTCGTTCGAGATAAATTCAGCATTAAAGATCTGGCCTTCGAAAAAAAATCACTAGTCATTATTGCACATAATTCAGTATTAAAATAGTTACATTACTCCTTCTATGGTTGGCAGCGAATACCGAATGTAGTTTGGTGTATTCTCGTATTTAGGCTAAATACAAAAATACTGAAGCAAACGAAATCGACCTATCTTTATATCACATACATTAAAACTTTTATTTATTATTTTATTTAGACATCTTCTGACCGCATATTTTTACTTAGTAAGCGCCAAACACTTTAGTGACGCGACCCGGTCGTAATTAGCCGTTGTTTGCACAGTGTTTCAGCACCGCGGAGCGCTGCAGACGCCAAGTTCAAAACTCTCCGATAGATGGCAAGAGTTGGCTTCAAGCTGGAAATTGTTAGCTGAATTTTGTTTCCTCCTTGTACAATATAATATATGTGATTTTGCACACTCAATAATATTAAAAGTACTGTTTATGAATACCATTGCTGAATCATGTGAAGTTATTTGTATTTTGAGACTGGTTACGTTTTCGATTGCCAACGTTCGAATTTGGAATTACGTTTACCGGTACCTAACTGCGAAAATGTGATATTTTTAATTTCGTACATGAAGAAAATACTGTTTATTGTTGCTGTATGTACGGCATCGTGAGTAGTAAAAACTGAACGGAACACTAAAAACTTGAATAACTGTGTTATTATAGCGTGTGTTTGTTAGTAATGGTGTTGCACACATTTACGTGATTCGTAACGGCAAAATTGCGTATCGTATAAATTAGAGTTGATGCACAGAATCCCGTATTACATATAGACGTTAATTTGCTGGCATTTATAATACTGACTACTTCTGATTATGTCAATTATTCACCATCCTTGTATTTAGTGAGTAGATAATGTCGGCGTAAACATTGTACATGTTTTTTCTATACAAAAGCGTGTGGCAATGTTTATGTTTACATGCAGCAGAAAGATACAAACTGACCGAAAATTAATTTAAGCAGGAGTTTTTTTTTTTTTTTTGCTTACTTTATCCCGAATGACCTATACAAAATAATGATGACAGTGAAGTTGCAACAATTTCAATTTCACACAATGTGTTAAGTTTTATGTTTGTCCTGACATGCCAGAAACAGACGTTATAATCAGTCCTACTTATGATAAATACTCGAGGCACGATTTTATCGATTGGATACACTAAATAAAAGTAAGCAATATGGGAGTCGCTGTTGGTCAATAATAATACTGCCTTTATTTGCAAAGCACAAAATTGTCGCGCAGTGTTTTCGTTGTAGTATTTTTCATGGGACTTAAATTGGTGATCCTGTGAAATTATTTGTGGAGAGACCTACGTCACGTCAAACGAAAGGTTTTCTGTTTGTGATTTACGAAACAGGATGGCATGTTTTTCAAGTCAGGTACAGTTGTCTGAAAGTGTCGTTCTTAACCTCAAAATAAATTTCTAATGGATGTGCTGTATTTTTTAAACACTGAAGGCTAGTTCGAAGTGTGTTTACTTTTAATATAGGTAAGGAAATACATTCAGCAGAAGCACGTCAAAAAGAATACACGTATGACGCGCATGGCGAGGAAATAGTCCATAGCGAAACTTTGAGTTACATGGTTGGCAGCAATATGCGGGAGGTTCTCCGGCGACGCCTCGCTATATTTAAACGTGGACAGAAGCGTCTCTCGCGCGGCGCCCGGAAGTCGTCGCCGAGACCACGGATCAGTTGGGAAAGCAGGAGAGGGTGGCGAGGGAAGTCATGTAGAGGGTTGAGGGTGGCGGTGGTGGGGTAAGGGAGAGGCAGTTTTCTGGTAGGCACGTGCTATGTTGGAAACACGTGTAGCTCTGCGCCGCAGTCATTTGTCACGCGAACGCAGCTGCCCGAGTCGTTACGCAGGCGCTCGTAAACTGGAATAGGGAAAACAAATCCGAAGATAGCAGAAGTTTCCCTCCGACGGAATACTTATGCAACAAAAAATAAATGTTACTATGGTTTACTAACCTCCAAAATCCATAGTTTGGCCGGTACATTGTGAGTATCTATTCTTAATATTTACCTATTATAATCACAATAGCGCAGCGCTACGGACGCGACGCAAAAGGCGCAACGCAAATAACAAAAGAGGTCTGCAATCAGAGCCCTGATTTCTGTGACGTCAGCACGACAAAACTGACGCTGATCGGCTGGCGAGTTATTTTATTTGCGTCGCGCCCTTTTCGCGTCGCGTCCATCGCGTTATTGTGATCCTAGCATTACGTGAAAATAAGGAATGCCTGTCCTTACTTTTAACCAAATTTTTAACAAATATCACAATACATTTGTGGCAATAAAAATTAGTTAAAACGTAACTAGAAGTTATTAAAAAAGTCACTAAGCGTATGAAATTATCAGTGTTAAAATGAAACAAGTATACAACTGCGACAAAACTTAAGTGAAAACTAATCTAAATCCAGTAATAGACTTGCAGCTTACAGTATACATTATCGACCAGTTATACAACAAACAAGAATGAGATAAATAATACAAATGACTTGTGCAGTAGAAGAAAAAAAAGTTTACAAATCTGGAACAGTAGCACTAAAATGAAAAACAAAATAACTTACTTTAAAATTGATTTACAAAAATATAGAAAAAAAAATGTACATAATTATAGAACATGTGATGTAAGGCAGAGAGAAATTTAACGAGAAAGTTAAGGTCTCGCTAATGTGTGGATGATTTGAATTTATAGAATCATCTGCGAATTGTCTTGATGTGTTTGACTGTGTTGCGCTTGAAGATGATTGGTGTTGCCGAGTTCCTAACATTCAAAGGTATATTATTCCAAGTCCTTCCAACAGAAACAGTGAAGGAATTATCATACAGATGAATTTTGTGAGCAGGAATAGTTATAAAAAAACCGTAGTTTTGGCGCGAGTGTCAATATTGTTTAAATAAAAAGTTTTAACTCGTAATATTAATAGATAATTTAATTGCAGTATCAAGGTACACGTGTTATATTTTACGCGAATTCACAATAGCGTAAAACAGTAGGCCTATTTTGTTTTATACGGTGTTGTACTATGGCAGCAGTGCAATACGACACAACAGAGACAATGTTATTTTGTTGTTCAAAACTGGGTTCATGCTGACTTGAAGAATGTCTTGTAATTTATTGGCTGATCGTGGACCCCCTGAGTGTAGGCAGCCAGCTGAACACCAAGGCATTGTATGTGTTGGGAGACCTTTAGTACGTAAACTTAGGACCGCGAGTCCACAAACATATCGCCTGTACTATGTATATAAGTCTTCAATTTGTAAATATGTATGCATACGGGAACGTGTTTATGTGTATGTATGAATGCACGTGTGTACCTATTAGTTTGTTTGACGTGCATACATACAGGATGGGACAGAAATACCTCTCCTATAAGAAAAGATAATAAAAAGTAAACAAACGAAATACACAAGATAAAACTTGATATCTGCTAAATAGTACATACACTGTAACACAGTTTTACATGAAGACACTTTTAAGATCACACCATCCATGTTTGGTACACTGATTGAACTGTTGCCATAGTTTTATGCGACGAGAAACATAGTCTTGGGAGTACGGAGAGGAAGGAAGAAAGAGGGAGGTAAATGGGGCAGCAGTTGTGACCATGCGGTTTGAAGCTGACATTGCTTGTTCAGGATAATATCACGTTTGGCTGTCGAGTTTGCGTCGAATTATTCCAAGGATTGTGCATTGTGCACAGATGGTGAGGTGGGAGGGTCTTACGATTGGAGCGAGGTGAAAAAAAAACACATACATTCCTGTGCCAGGATTCTAACCGAGGACCTCTCGTACAGTAGATTGTCGCCTAGCTAAACTACACTACGGAGGATGGACGGCCTGCACAGATGTTTCTCTATCTTACTAGGTTTGCTTATTTAATACTAAAGAGTTTACTTTTATCTATTCATAAACATTGTAGAAATATATGTATTTAGGTAACTCGTACCAGAATGCTTTTTAATAATGGTACAGTGCATTGCTAAAAATTGATATATTTTTAGCGTACCATAATTATATGGAGAACACTTAATCGTATCTTGCGCCAAGAAAAAGCTGATCACATAATAACAGGCGGTTATAATTGCTCACAAGGATACGGTGGTTAGGAGATTGCGGCGTGCAAATAGTAACCCGAGTTAATTTTACTCGCGTCGAAGTCACGAAAACAGCTTCGAGCAGCCTATGCTACTGTCAGCTTACCAAACTGGTCAATTGGGACTACAAAAAATTAAGCAGTAACTTTTAGGTTACCGCCATACGTATTATGACCTTGAATTCCTTGCAGGCGTTCATGACATCTTGACTAACCGTTAAAGATCGACGAAACCTGGTCACGTGACTTAATAAACCAACCTTACTCCATATCGCTAGTAATAATAACCGAATGAAACAGGCGCCGTAATAGTCATGTGCTGTTTGACTCCAATGTTACGTCTGAACATCCGTCCGCTTTGAGCTATACAAGAGGATTGATGCTTTTAACGACTTGCATTAAGTTATTTACCAAGCTGTCTTGTGAAGAATAATAACTAAAATTAATTCCATTGTGGCCTCGGGCGTTAAACTTTGAAACCGGGAAATCTATACACAGTGCTTACCACTGCGAAATTTATGCGTGATTCATAATGTACAGTCGGTAGCCCAATATAATTCACAATGGGCAGTCCAGCGACCATTATTTAATGCGTTGTTTACAAAAACTGCTACAGTCCGTCGGCCATGTTTTGAATGAATTTGTTTTGAAAATAATTGATTTGACATTTGTAAACAAAGGAAATCTCGACAAAACTATATTTGTTTACATCGCGTGATTACGAGAGCTATGTACGCCCGACTGGTTGGAATTTTTCGGCAGTCCAGCAGTTGAAGATAAGTTAACAATCTTCGACTGTCGGGCTGCAGTCTGCACGACTGCGGTGCGAACTGCAGACTCCGCATTGTGAATCGACCCTTATAGCAACAAATGGCGGAAACTGACGAACTGACTGATAGAACTGAATATATATCCAATGCTGATAGGAAGAAAATACGGTTTCAAATAATTAATGTCACTATCGTCTTTTTATTACCATTCTTCTAACACTACTAACTTTTTGGAAAATGTTCAGCCATTCTGCTCTAAAGAACAGTCTATTGCACATTGTTACGTTTCGTTATGGATGATAAAACAAGCTGCAAGTGAAGGTTCTCGAGTATTGGAGTAGAAAACAATGGACTGTCATAAATATTCGACTGCTCCACCACTGACAGCAACGCCGAGGTATACTCTCACCACTCTAAGGTTGCAGGAGAAATAAAAATTACTAACGAAATATATCAAATCAATTTAATTATATCTTGTATCCTCACATTGTGATTGTGCCGTAACACAGTTATCTTGTATTTTTTCAATACTTCAAATGATATTTGTGCTGCGCAAAAATTTTATTGTCATTCACTTGAATGAAATAGCTGCAACTTTAGAATGGATAGAGTATAGATAGTTTCACCTGCTGTAGAAGGGGGGTGGGAGGGGAAGGGTAGCGAGAGCATGGTGCCTGCAAGGACCCACGACGTGCTTGTTTCTACACGCTCGTGACGTCATCAAGGGGAAGGGTCGGCTGGTTTCCGCACAACCTGAAATAGCCCTGCCTCACCCACAGTTGGTATGGAAGGGAGGGGGGTGGCTGCCTACAGTACCCAGCCACCTCCCCGGGGCGGAAATGACGCCAGATTTACGCCACGTCCATCAAGACCGAGATACGACTGCGTTTACACGACACAAGGTTCGACCACGTACGTTACCTCTCACGCGAGAATATCAGGGAAACACCCGTTCGAAAACATTTCACACACATATACAGTATACATATTATACGCTGTCGTATGTGGTTCGGAAGAAAATGAGCACTTTTGAAATCGTAGTTAGCCGTTTCAGATAACTTATAGTTTCCTGTCACTTTTTAATGTAAACAAAGCAACATAGTAACAATAACAGGGTGTAATTGAATGATGTTTAAAATACACTGTAGCGAGACATTTGACACTGTCACAGGACATTTAGTATAAGACACTTGGGGTCGCAATAATTAGGAATGGCCTTGAAATTGGTGACAGAAATGTGAACATATGACTTAGCGTTCTTGTTGCATCAAGCCAGTTAATATTGTCCACTTAGAAGTGTACTTATTGGCCTGCGTGTGCTGCATAATTTATAGACTATACATATAATTATATATACATATACGTGTGTATCTATGTATATAATACCAAAAGTAATTAAGATGGAGAAGTGAAGGTTTCGCTCAGATTTGATGCAGGGCGTAATTTAAAGTTTTTCTTTTCAAAGACTTTTTTTTTGTGGTAACAGTGACCTTGTTGCATCTGTTTTTTTTTTTTTGTTAATTAAGCATGTATAAATTAGAAACTTTAATAATAAGACATCAGTTTTATATGCTTAAGTTACTATTATTTAGATAACAAAATACACAATATGATTTTTTACACTTTTCCTTCTAAATTCGTGGGGAAGAGCCATCCCCCTTGCCCCCGTAAATGACGACTCTGATTTGATGGCTTTGATCGGAATCTTTTAAATATAATTATTAACCTTTCATTTTCCAGTTTTAAGGCATTCTCAACGCGCGATATGCGATATTTCAGTGTATACACACCAGAATCAGAAGAAAAAAAACACTGTAGCGACGTAAACTGTTTGCCAAAGTAAATTTGCAGTCTTTATTTACAGTTCATACATTGCACTTACTACCGAAAACATCAAGTTAAATAATATTTCGAACGCTAAAGAATTGGTTGCAAAAGTTTTTAGCTCTAAAAGTGCCTCTGAACTTTAGGCTTCAGTTACATGGTATTATCTTTACAAGACAAAATTCTTTTTAATGTAAACCAAATGTGAAATATCTGTATGTGTGTGTGCGTGTGTGCGAGCGCACGCGCGCGCATGTGTGTGTGTTTGGGTGTGTGTTGTTTTGTCGGGTTCAGCAACAAGACGCACCGAAGCAGCTGCTTCTGGACTGACGACTTCCTGTACCACTGAAACAGGAAAGGGGCGCGCAATGCAATAACCTCAGAAAAGGGAAACAAACGGATGTATGTGAGCACTCAAGATTCATTATCAGACTTGTAGAATCTCGTTGGAAAATAAATGCAGCTGCGTGCCACACTTCACGTGGGACAGTGTACAGCAAATGTAGCCCACGGTAGCAACACGGGTGTTGAAACTGAGGGTATGTTAACTCACAAGTTTTCTAATCCGGAGAAAAAAATACTACTATCGACAATATCATATTCCATCATTACGAACCAGCTTATAAACTACAAAGATAACATCAAACAAATTTGTGTGAAGAAATCACTTAATTGTTTTTTATATTTATTTCGGCAGTACTAGGCGTTTCGTTAATTATAACACAGGTTGGAAAGAAAATGTGTTTAGAGTTTGGCGCGGGAAAAATTCTACCACTAGTTGCAGAGCAGTCGCTGACATACCTATTAAAATACGAAACTATAGTAAAATTAATTTTAACTGGGCGTGATAAAGAGAGAAGTAATTTAATTTAGTTGTAAAGTGAAAAACAAACCAATTTTGGCTTCCATATTATCAACGTTATCTAACTTAAAGTTCAGGAAAGCTCTGTGATTGTTCAGTTTACACCTCTTACAGACACCAGCGCTCAAGCGGCAGAAATTTTCCCTGTGCCAAACTTTTAACATTGATCTTTACAGCCTGTAATAGAATTAACCATAGTTCCACCCTATACCGTGAAATCCCACACCTCTCTGACCCTCTTGTTCGCTGCTGTTAGCGGTGTTGAGAGAGCGCACAGTTTTTTTGCGTCTAGAACACAGAGGTGTCTGGTCGATAGTGCAGAAAGTTCGTTTTATTGCCGCATTGGACTTTGTTTTCCACAACCGTATATGTACATACATGACACACACATGACAGGCAACCTTGCGCGTCGGCAAGAATGTGCATTTTCGAGGTAAGATCCAGCCGATAGTTTCACTTGTACATTGTAAAAAAATGTAAAAAAAACGTACAAATAGCTGGTAGTTTTACATTATTGTACGTGTAATTACGGAATACAAGTACAGTAAGTGTAATTATACACAATTGTTCTTGCTGATCCCAAATATGTACAGATCTTTGATTAAAAAACACAAATGTATACACAAATTTACTAGAAAGTTGATGTAAATTTAGATTTTTGAATGTACGTGTAGAAATAAAGTCACATATTGTAATATTACACGTAATTTTGTGTTTTATAACCGCACTGCTTTTGTATAAGTACACTGATTTAAATGTAAAAATGCTTGTTTCACAGTGCAGTTTTGAAACGGCAAAATACTTGTAAATTTACTCGAGCAATTTACGTAGGTATAGTATCATATCAAGTAAACGATTTAAGCGTATTTTTAAACAGAAAACTAACAATTTTATCATCTCTGACGTACATGCATGTTCACATATGCGTATAAAAAGTATTTACTAACACTTAAACTTATTATATTTTATAACGATGTGGTTTACGCGTAGATTTACAGTTAAACTGTGCAAAACCTGCTGCCGTGAACTCCAACTTTGCTCCAATTTTACTGTGTTCATCTCAAAAATATTTTCGCTAAACGAAGTTGGTCGTTTACGGAGAAAAAAAAAACACTTATTTGAAATACTAATTTTCAGTACGGCGGTTGACTTGGTATAATAAGCTTGACCGTCGCCCAATTATTAGGCCGTGCTTTATATTAGTTGTACAGTTCAGCAAATATTCGCGTGGTAAGAAAGAGGAAAAGGTTTTCCCTTCGTATTTAGAACAGCTTGCTAAAATAATCCCAGTAAATGCCTAAAACAAATAATTAAGATGGCTGTTTAGACTGGAATGAATGGGTCCCATATCACGAACTACATTGGTTAACAACCATCGGTGGTCTCGTGGTTACGGTCGTTGACTGCTAATTCTAAGGTCTCGGGTTCGAATTCTCTCAGGGTTAGAAATTTTCGTTTGTTGAAAATAGTCGTAAGTTACTCGAGATAATTTATAAATAACAAATCTCTTCAGAAATTAATGAGTCTTACAGATATAACTCACGTTACGGTTCCAGAAAACTCAAAATTCTGCACCAGGTTGCCAGTTAATTTCAAATATACTGTTTTTTTTTTTTCCTTTGAAGTACGGGTTATTTAACACATCATTGTGTTAAAGTATATGTACCGTAGCACTGCTATTATACATGTATTTTATTGTATTTTTACCGTTACGTATTGTAAAAAGACACGGACATGAGTCGTGTAAAATTACACGAACACGTGTGGAGATTGTGCTGCCACGTACATTCGTGTAAAAAAAATTACACTAATTTTTTTGCAGTGAGCCCCTGCTGTAGAAGTCGTAATTATTCCAAAATTTACCGTCGCTGTTCAGCTGTTCTTTTCAAAGTCGGTGTCAGTCCGCCACTAAGATCGGATCTACGGCAGAGGCATGCAATGGACTTTTCTTAGGGCCAATAAAAATACAATGTGATTGTAAACCAGGTGAGACAAGTTTCGATGACCTGTGCGTATAGAGAAAGGAAAAATTCGTTAATTCAGTTACCCTCATGTTAGAATCTACTGTCCATTAGCTGCAAACGCAGACAATAAACGAATACACGTGGCTTGTATTCTAACATGTAGGTTATTGAACTCACAAAATGTTCCTTTCCTTACCTGTATGTATGGAAATTAGTTATATTCTGTTCACGATTAAATAAGTAATTTTAAATACTGTCTTCTTAAGAATGATAGCCTAGTAAAATGCATTTTATTGTGGCCTCGTAAGTTGAAGTACGGTATTTATTTTTGCGTCTCTATATTTACATATATACATTTTAAAATGTTGGAAAGACACAAGTCGGCTGAAAGGTATTACAAGTGAGCTTAATGACTCGTCGATAGCGAGGTATAGAGACGGTGACATACAACTTCATACATTAACAGAAACTGTGCGAAGAGTTGGCAATAGCCTTTGTTGGTCAACCACCTGGCATTCCCCCGCTACGATTTTGGGAAACTTAGAAAACCGAAATCAGGATAGTCAAAGCCGGGAATAGAACCGAGGCCCTACCAGATGCGAGAACGTGTTAACGGTACGCCACCTCGCTCTGTTTCGTTGAAATGTAAGAAATTAGAGTGGTTTCTGACTTTACCTTGAATATCCTATATGCGAGCGGCATACCCTGCGTATGGCGGCCTTGTGGCATGTGCCTCTGTCACATCATATAAGGCGCTTGTGAAAGTTACTCACTGGAGTAGGGTAGATTATCTCAGTCATGTGACCAGGTTTTGCTGATCACTGGGAATTTATTAACGGCCTGCTATGTTATTCAACGTTATAAGACTATGGGAATCTATAAAAAAACTACGTATTTTCTTACGTGTTGTACTATTGTGGACATACGCCATTGCAATATTATGTTGCCCCAGAAATCGTAGTATGAGACTAAGGGGAACAAACGAAGTACGAAAAATTGAGGAAGCAAGCCTAGTTTGGCCGTATTATTTTTGGGTGTATATTTAATTGTTCTTTATTTGTTGTTGACTAATTTCTTATGGGATCTTTCATATCCTGTAGTTTTTGTTTATGGATGTGTTGACTACAGCTAAACTAGACTTGTGTGAAATGTAAAATTAGTCTGATGATTTGTACATTTGACAGATGATAACTTTGTTTATGCTAATATTGTAATTATGCTCAACTTTACTAGTGTTACTGAATTTTACTAGAGGTATTTGATAGTTAATTGAAATATTAAATGTTTAAAAATAGTTAAATTATATATTTTAATTGGTTTAACGTAATATGAGTAAAAAATTAGCAATAAATTCTAAAAAAGCGTTGATGTCAACGAGTAAAGTGTGAACTGTGGGTGAAATTCCTCGTTGCTATAAACAGTCTAAAATGTGTGTTTAGTCTGGCAGACGGGGAGAAATGAACGTATCTTCGGAATAACTTCAAACAAGGACAAGACTACTAAAAGTGATTTTAGAAGAGATCTGGATTGAGTTCATTTTCTATAACTGAGAACCCCAGCTAGAACTTCCGACGTGGGATATGCCCTTAACGAAGGGTCCTGGTATTGTTCAAGAAAATTCCAAGGAACGTACGCCATAAACTACAGGCTACAGAATTACGTCTGAAGTCACTATCACCAGAGAGCCTTTAATAATGTGTGACTAACTCATTTGGATATACATTATTGTTGTGCATTTTTCACATCAGTACTGTGGTGTCAGTTTTATTGTGGCAAATGTTTAATAACCAACCCTGAGATAACTGCTCTGAGTTAGTTAAACACTTTTTTTTGTTTTTTTTTTTTTTTTTTTTTTTT
>PNEQ01078645.1:0-62410 GCA_003012365.1 Medauroidea extradentata | reverse complement strand
TAAAGTAGAATAATGTTAATAAAATACACCATTAATGATAGTTAAAGTGACTAATGTTAATAAAATACACCAATAGTGATAGTAAAGTAGAATAATATTAATAAAATACACCAGTAGTGATAGTTAAAGTGACTAATGTTAATAAAATACACCAATAGTGACAGTAAAGTAGAATAATGTTAATAAAATACACCAGTAACAATAATAAAGTCGAATCATGTTAATAAAATACACCAATAGTGATAGTATGGTCGAAATATATTAATAAAATACACCAATAGTGATAGTAAAGTCGAATAATGTTAATAAAATACACCAATAGTGATAGTTAAGTAGAATAATGTTAATAAAATACACCAATAGTGATAGTAAAGTCGAATAATGTTAATAAAATGCACCAATAGTGATAGTAAATTATAATAATATTAATAAAATACATCAATAGTGATAGTTAAAGTGACTAATGTTAATAAAATACACCTGTAATAATAGTAAAGTAGAATAATGTTAATAAAATACACCAGTTGTAATAATTAAGTCGAATAATGTTAATAAAATACACCAATAGTGATAGTAAAGTCGAATAATATTAATAAAATACACCAATAGTGATAGTATAGTCGAATAATGTTAATGGAATACACCAATAGTGATAGTAAATTAGAATAATGTTAATAAAATACACCAGTAGTAATAGTAAAGTAGAATAATGTTAATAAAATACACCAATAGTGATAGTAACGTCGAATAATGTAAATAAATTACACCTGTTGTAATAGTAAAGTAGAACAATGTTAATAAAATACACCAGTAGTAAGAGTAAAGTCGAATAATGTTAATAAAATGCACAAATAATGATAGTAAATTATAACAATATTAATAAAATACACCAATAGTGATAGTTGAAGTAACTAATGTTAATAAAATACACCAGTAGTGATAGTAAAGTAGAATAATGTTAATAAAATACACCAGTAGTAATAATAAAGTCGAATAATGTTAATAAAATACACCAGAAGTAATAGTAAAGTCTATCAATATTAATAAAATACACCAGTAGTAATAGTAAAGTCAAATATTGTTAATAAAATACACTAATAGTGATAGTAAAGTCGAATAATGTTAATAAAATACACCAGTAGTAATAGTAAAGTCGAATAATTTTAATAAAATACACCAATAGTGATACTAAATTAGAATAATGTTAATAAAATACACCAGTAGTAATAGTAAAGTCGAATAATTTTAATAAAATACACCAATAGTGATACTAAATTAGAATAATGTTAATAAAATACACCAGTAGTAATAGTAAAGTAGAATATTGTTAATAAAATACACCAATTGTGATAGTAAAGTCGAATAATGTTAATAAAATACACCAGTTGTAATATTAAGTCGAATAATATTAATAAAATACACCAATAGTGATAGTAAAGTCAAATAATATTAATAAAATACACTAATAGTGATAATAAAGTCGAATAATGTTAATAAAATACACCAATAGTAATAGTAAACTAGAATAATGTTAATAAAATACACCAGTAGTAATAGTAAAGTAGAATAATGTTAAAAAAATACACCAATAGTGATAGTACAGTCGAAATATGTTAATAAAAGGCACCAAAATTGATAGTAATTTATAATAATAATAATACAATACACCAATAGTGATAGTTAAAGTGACTAATGTTAATAAAATACACCAATAGTGATAGTAAAGTAGAATAATGTTAATAAAATACACCAGTAGTAATAATAAAGTCGAATAATGTTAATTAAATACATCAATAGTGATAGTAAAGTCGAATAGTATTAATAAAATACCCCAATAGTGATAGTATAGTCGATTAATGTTAATAAAATACACCAATAGTTATAGTAAATTAGAATAATGTTAATAAAATACACCGGTAGTAATAGTAAAGTAGAATAATGTTAATAAAATACACCAATAGTGATAGTAATGTCGAATAATGTTAATAAATTACACCTGTTGTAATAGTAAAGTAGAATAATGTTAATAAAATACACCAGTAGTAAAAGTAAAGACGAATAATGTTAATAAAATGCACAAATAGTGATAGTAAATCATAACAATATTAATAAAATACACCAATATTGATAGTTAAAGTGACTAATGTTAATAAAATACACCAATAGTGATAGTAAAGTAGAATAATGTTAATAAAATTCACCAGTAGTAATAATAAATTCGAATAATGTTAATAAAATAGACCAGAAGTAATAGTAAATTCGAATAATATTAATAAAATACACCAGTAGTAATAGTAAAGTAGAATATTGTTAATAAAATAACTAATAGTGATAATAAAGTCGAATAATGTTAATAAAATACACCAGTAGTAATAGTAAAGTCGAATAATATTAATAAAATACATCAATAGTGATACTAAAGTAGAATAATGTTAATAAAATACACCAGTAGTAATAGTAAAGTAGAATATTGTTAATAAAATACACCAATTGTGATAGTAAAGTCGAATAATGTTAATAAAATACAACAATAGTGATAGTAAACTAGAATAATGTTAATAAAATACACCAATAGTGATAGTTAAAGTGACTAATGTTAATCAAATACACCAATAGTGATAGTAAAGTAGAACAATATTAATAAAATACACCAGTAGTGATAGTGAAAGTGACTAATGTTAATAAAATACACCAATAGTGATAGTAAAACCGAATAATGTTAATAAAATACACCAATATTGATAGTAAAGTAGAATAATGTTAATAAAATACACCAATATTAAGAGTAAAGTAGAATAATGTTAATAAAATACACCAGTAGTAATAATAAATTAAAATAATGTTAATAAAATACACCAATAGTGATAGTAAAGTCGAATAATGTTAATAAATTACCCCAGTTGTAATAGTAAAGTCGAATAATGTTAATAAAATACACCAAAAGTGATAGTGAAGTCGAATAAAGTTAATAAAATACACTAACAGTGATATTTAAGTAGAATAATGTTAATTAAATACACCAATAGTGATAGTAAAGTCGAATAATATTAATAAAATACACCAATATTAATAGTTTAGTAGAATATTGTTAATAAAATACACTAGTAGTAAAAGTTAATTCGAATAATGTTAATAAAATACACCAATAATGATAGTGAAGTCGAATAATGTTAATAAAATACACCAGTAGTAATAGTAAAGTCGAATAATGTTAATAAAATACACCAAAAGTGACAGTGAAGTAGAATAATGTTAATAAAATACACTTATATTGATAGTAAAGTAGAATAATGTTAATTAAATACACCAATAGCTATAGTTAAAGTGACTTGTGTTAATAAAATACACCAGTAGTAATAGTAAAGTAGAATAATGTTAATAAAATATACCAATAGTGATAGTTAAGTCGAATAATGTTAATAAAATACACCAATAGTGTTAGTAAAGTCGAATAATAATAATAAAATACACCAATATTAATAGTTAAGTAGAATAATGTTAATAAAATACACCAGTAGTAAAAGTAAATTAGAATAATGTTAATAAAATACACCAATAGTGATAGTGAAGTCGAATAATGTTAATAAAATACACCAGTAGTAAAAGTAAAGTCGAATAATGTTAATAAAATACACCAAAAGTGATAGTGAAGTAGAATAATGTTAATAAAATACACTTATATTGATAGTAAAGTAGAATAATGTTTATTAAATACACCAATAGCTATAGTTAAAGTGACTTGTGTTAATAAAATACACCAGTAGTATTAGTAAAGTAGAATAATGTTAATAAAATACACCAGTATTAATAGTCAAGTTGACTAATATTTATAAAATAGGGCATAATTGATATTTAAGTAGACTACTGTTAACAAAATTCAACAATAGTGAGAGTAAAGTCGAATAATGTTAATAAAATACACCAGTAGTAATAGTTAAGTTGACTAATGTTTATAAAATAGGCCATAATAGATAGTCAAGTGGACTACTGTTAACAAAATACACCAATAGTGATAGTAAAGTCGAATAATGATAATAAAATACACCAGTAGTAATAGTAAAGTCAAATAATGTTAATAAAATACACCAGTAGTAAAAGTAAAGTAGAATAATGTTAATTAAATACACCAATAGTGATAGTAAAGTCGAATTATATTAATAAAATACACCAATATTAATATTTAAGTAGAATAATGTTAATAAAATACACCATTAATGATAGTTAAAGTGATTAATGTTAATAAAATACACCAATAGTGATAGTAAAGTAGAATAATATTAATAAAATACACCAGTAGTGATAGTTAAAGTGACTAATGTTAATAAAATACACCAATAGTGACAGTAAAGTAGAATAATGTTAATAAAATACACCAGTAGTAATAATAAAGTCGAATCATGTTAATAAAATACACCAATAGTGATAGTATGGTCGAAATATATTAATAAAACACGCCAATAGTAATAGTAAAGTCGAATAATGTTAATAAAATACACAAATAGTGATAGTAAAGTAGAATAATGTTAATAAAATACTTCAATAGTGATAGTATAGTCGATTAATGTTAATAAAATACACCAATAGTTATAGTTAATTAGAATAATGTTAATAAATTACACCAATAGTAATAGTAAAGTAGAATAATGTTAATAAAATACACCAATAGTGATAGTAACGTCGAATAATGTTAATAAATTACACCTGTTGTAATAGTAAAGTAGAATAATGTTAATAAAATACACCAGTAGTAAGAGTTAAGACGAATAATGTTAATAAAATGCACAAATAGTGATAGTAAATTATAACAATATTATTAAAATACACCAATATTGATAGTAAAGTGAGTAATGTTAATAAAATACACCAATAGTGATAGTAAAGTAGAATAATGTTATTAAAATACACCAGTAGTAATAATAAATTCGAATAATGTTAATAAAATACACCAGAAGTAATAGTAAAGTCGAATAATATTAATAAAATACACCAGTAGTAATAGTAAAGTAGAATATTGTTAATAAAATACACTAATAGTGATAGTAAAGTCGAATAATGTTAATAAAATACACCAGTAGTAATAGTTAAGTCGAATAATTTTAATAAAATACACCAATAGTGATACTAAAGTAGAATAATGTTAATAAAATATACCAGTAGTAATAGTAAAGTAGAATATTGTTAATAAAATACACCAATTGTGATAGTAAAGTCGAATAATGTTATTAAATACACCAGTAGTATTATTAAGTCGAATAATATTAATAAAATACACCAATAGTGATAGTAAAGTCAAAAAATATTAATAAAATACACCAAAAGTGATAGTAATGTCCAATAATGTTAATAAAATACACCAATAGTAATAGTAAACAAGTATAATGTTAATAAAATACAGCAGTAGTAATGGTAAAGTAGAATAATGTTAAAAAAATACACCAATAGTGATAGTAAAGTCGAATAATGTTAATAAAATGCACCAAAAGTGATAGTAAAATATAATAATAATACAATACACCAATAGTGATAGTTAAAGTGACTAATGTTAATAAAATACACCAATAGTAATAGTAAAGTAGAATAATTTTAATAAAATACACCAGTAGTAATAAAAAGTCGAATAATGTTAATAAAATACACCAATAGTGATAGTAAAGTCGAATAATATTAATAAAATACACCAATAGTGATAGTATAGTCGATTAATGTTAATAAAATACAACAATAGTTATAGTAAATTAGAATAATGTTAATAAAATACACCAGTGGTAATAGTAAAGTAGAATAATGTTAATAAAATACACCAATAGTGATAGTAACGTCGAATAATGTTAATAAATTACACCTGTTGTAATAGTAAAGTAGAATAATGTTAATAAAATACACCAGTAGTAAGAGTAAAGACGAATAATATTAATATAATGCACAAATAGTGATAGTAAATTATAACAATATTAATAAAATACACCAATATTGATAGTTAAAGTGACTAATGTTAATAAAATACACCAATAGTGATAGTAAAGTAGAATAATGTTAATAAAATACACCAATATTAATAGTTAAGTAGAATAACATTAATAAAATACACCAGTAGTAAAAGTAAATTAGAATAATGTTAATAAAATACACCAATAGTGATAGTAAAGTCGCATAATGTTAATAAAATACACCAGAAGGAATATTAAAGTGGAATAATATTAATAACAAACACCAATAGTGATAGTAAAGTAGAATAATGTTAATAAAATACACCAATAGTGATCGTTAAAGTGACTAATGTTAATAAAATACACCAATAGTGATAGTAAAGTAGAACAATATTAATAAAATACACCAGTAGTGATAGTGTAAGTGACTAATGTTAATAAAATACACCAATAGTGATAGTAAAGTCGAATAATGTTAATAAAATACACCAATATTGGTAGTAAAGTAGAATAATGTTAATAAAATACACCAGTAGTAATAGTAGAGTAGAATAATGTTAATAAAATACATCAGTAGTAATAGTTAAGTAGAATAATGTTAATAAAATACACCAATAGTAATATTAAAGTCGAATAATATTAATTAAATACACCAATAGTTATAGTAAAGTCGAATAATGTTAATAAAATACACCAATAGAGATAGTGAAGTTGAATAATGTTAATAAAATACACCAATATTAATAGTACAGTAGAATAATGTTAATAAAATACACCAGTAGTAATACTAAAGTAAAATAATGTTAATAAAATACACCAATAGTGATAGTGAAGTCGAATAATGTTAATAAAATACACCAGTAGTAATAGTAATGTCGAATAATGTTAATAAAATACACCAAAAGTGATAGTAAAGTCGAATAAAGTTAATAAAATACACTAACAGTGATTGTAAAGTAGAATAATGTTAATTAAATACACCAATAGTGTTAGTAAAGTCGAATAATATTAATAAAATACACCAATATTAATAGTTAAGTAGAATAACGTTAATAAAATACACCAGTAGTAAAAGTAAATTAGAATAATGTTAATAAAATACACCAATAGTGATAGTGAATTCGAATAATGTTAATAAAATACACCAGTAGTAATAGTAAAGTCGAATAATGTTAATAAAATACACCAAAAAAGATAGTGTAGTAGAATAATGTTAATAAAATACACTTATATTGATAGTAAAGTAGAATAGTGTTAATTAAATACACCAATAGCTATAGTTAAAGTGACTTGTGTTAATAAAATACACCAGTAGTATTAGTAAAGTAGAATAATGGTAATAAAATACACCAGTATTAATAGTCAAGTTGACTAATGTTTATAAAATACGCCATAATTGATATTTAAGTAGACTACTGTTAACAAAATTCACCAATAGTGAGAGTAAAGTCGAATAATGTTAATAAAATACACCAGTAGTGATAGTAAAGTCGAATAATATTAATAAAATACACCAATATTAACAGTTAAGTAGAATAATGTTAATAAAATACACCAGTAGTAAATGTAAATTATAATAATGTTAATAAAATACACCAATAGTGATAGTGAAGTCGAATAATGTTAATAAAATACACCAGTAGTAATAGTAAAGTCGAATAATGTTAATAAAATA
Source organism: Medauroidea extradentata (assembly GCA_003012365.1). Taxonomy (NCBI): domain Eukaryota; kingdom Metazoa; phylum Arthropoda; class Insecta; order Phasmatodea; family Phasmatidae; genus Medauroidea; species Medauroidea extradentata. Next base: position 54,808 of record PNEQ01078645.1, on the reverse strand, counting down.
CACCAAAAGTAATAGTGAAGTAGAATAATGTTAATAAAATACACTAATATTGATAGTAAAGTAGAATAATGTTAATTTAAATACACCAATAGCTATAGTTGAAGTGACTTGTATTAATAAAATACACAAGTAGTAATAGTAAAGTAGAATAATGTTAATAAAATACACCAGTGTTAGTAGTCAAGTTGACTAATGTTTATAAAAAAGGCCATAATTGATATTCAAGTAGACTACTGTTAACAAAATACACCAATAGTGTGAGTAAAGTCGAAAAATGTTGATAAAATAGACCAGTAGTAATAGTTAAGTTGACTAATGTTTATAAAATAGGCCATAATTGATAGTCAAAAGGACTACTGTTAACAAAATACACCAATAGTTATAGTACAGTCGAATAATGTTAATAAAATACACCAATTGTAATAGTAAAGTCGAATAATGTTAATAAAATACAACAGTTTTAATAGTAAAGTCGAATAATGTTAATAAAATACACCAGTAGTAATAGTACAGCCGAATAATGTTAATAAAATACACCAGTTGTAATAGTAAAGTAGAATAATGTTAATAAAATATACCAATAGTGATAGTTAAGTCGAATAATGTTAATAAAATACACCAGTTGTTATAGTAAATGCGAATAATGTTAATAAAATACAACAATAATGATAGTGAAGTCGAATAATGTTAATATAATACACCAGTAGTAATTGTAAAGTAGGATAATGTTAATAAATTACACCATTAGTTATAGTCAAGTTGACTAATGTTTATAAAATAAGTCCATAATTGATAGTCAAGTGGACTACTGTTAACAAAATACACCAATAGTGATAGTAAAGTCGAATAATATTAATAAAATACACCAGAAGTAATAGTAAAGTAGAATATTGTTAATAAAATACACCAATAGTGATAGTAAAATCGAATAATGTTAATAAAATACACCAGTTGTAATAGTAAAGACGAATAATATTATTAAAATACACCAATAGTGATATTAGTAGAATAATGTTAATAAAATACACCAGTTGTAATAGTAAAGTATAATATTGTTAATAAAATACACCAATAGTGATAGTAAAGTCGAATAATGTTAATAAAATACAACAGTAGTAATAATAAAGTCGAAAAATATTAATAAAATACACCAATAGTGATAGTAAAGTAGAATAATGTTAATAAAATACACAATTAATGATAGTTAAAGTGACTAATGTTAAAAAAATCCACCAATAGTGATAGTAAAGTAGAATAATATTAATAAAATACACCAGTAGTGATAGTTAAAGTGACTAATGTTATTAAAATACACCAATAGTGATAGAAAAGTAGAATAATGTTAATAAAATACAGCAATAGTAACAGTAAAGTAGAATATTGTTAAAAAAAAGTACACCAATAGTGATAGTAAAATCGAATAATGTTAATAAAATACACCAGTTGTAATAGTAAAGTCGAATAATATTAATAAAATTCACCAATAGTGATAGTAAAGTAGAATAATGTTAATAAAATACACCAGTAGTAATAGTAAAGTATAATATTGTCAATAAAATACAACAATAGTGATAGTAATGTCGAATAATGTTAATAACATACAACAGTAGTAATAATAAAGTCGAAAAATTTTAATAAAATACACCAATAGTGATAGTCAAGTAGAATAATGTTAATAAAATACACCATTAATGATAGTTAAAGTGACTAATGTTAATAAAATACACCAGTAGTAATAGTAAAGTAGAATAATGTTAATAAAATACACCAGTAATAATAATAGAGTCGAATAATGTTAATAAAATACACCAATAGTGATAGTAAAGTCGAATAATATTAATAAAATACACCAATAGTGATAGTATAGTCGAATAATGTTAATAAAATACACCAATAGTGATAGTAAATTATAACAATATTAATAAAATACACAAATAGTGATAGTTAAAGTGACTAATGTTAATAAAATACACCAATATTGATAGTAAAGTAGAATAATGTTAATAAAATACACCAGTAGTAATAATAAAGTCGAATAATGTTAATAAAATAAACCAGAAGTAATAGTAAAGTCGAATAATATTAATAAAATACACCAGTAGTAATAGTAAATAGAATATTGTTAATAAAATACACTAATAGTGATAGTAAAGTCGAATAATGTTAAAATAATACACCAGTAGTAATATTAAGTCGAATAATATTAATAAAATACACCAATAGTGGTGGTAAAGACGATTAATATTAATAAAATACACCAATAGTGATAGTAAAGTCGAATGATGTTAATAAAATACACCAATAGTGATAGTAAACTAGAATAATGTTAATAAAATACACCAGTAGTAATAGTAAAGTAGAATAATGTTAAAAAAAAAATACACCAATAGTGATAGTAAAGCCGAATAATGTTAATAAAATACACCAGAAGTAATAATAAAGTGGAATAATATTAATAAAATACACCAATAGTGATAGTAAAGTAGAATAATGTTAATAAAATACACCAATAGTGATAGTTAAAGTGACTAATGTTAATAAAATACACCAATAGTGATATTAAAGTCGAATAATGTTAATAAAATACACCAAAAGTGATAGTGAAGTCGAATAAATTTAATAAAATACACTAATAGTGATAGTAAAGTAGAATAATGTTAATTAAATACACCAATAGTGATAGTAAAGTAAAATAATACTAATAAAATACACCAATATTAATAGTTAAGTAGAAAAATGTTAATAAAATACACCAGTAGTAAAAGTAAATTAGAATAATGTTAATAAAATACACCAGTAGTGATAGTGAAGTCGAATAATGTTAATAAAATACACCAGTGGTAATAGTAAAGTCGAATAATGTTAATAAAATACACCAAAAGTGATAGTGAAGTAGAATAATGTTAATAAAATACACTAATATTGATAGTAAAGTAGAATAATGTTAATTAAATACACAAATGGCTTTAGTTAAAGTGACTTGTGTTAATAAAATACACCAGGAGTAATAGTAAAGTCGAATAATGTTAATAAAATACACCAGTAGTAATATTAAAGTCGAATAATTTTAATAAAATACACCAGTAGTAATTGTAAAGTCGAATAATGTTAATAAAATACACCAGTTGTAATAGTAAAGTAGAATAATGTTAATAAAATATACCAATAGTGATAGTTAAGTCGAATAATGTTAATAAAATACACCAGTAGTGATAGTAAATTCGAATAATGTTAATAAAATACAACAATAGTGATAGTGAAGTCGAATAATGTTAATAAAATACACCAGTAGTAATTGTAAAGTAGAATAATGTTAATAAAATACACCATTAGTTATAGTCAAGTTGGCTAATGTTTTTAAAATAGGCCATAATTGATAGTCAGTTTGACTACTGTTAACAAAATACACCAAAAGTGAGAGTTAAGTCGAATAATTTTAATAAAATACACCAGTTGTAATAGTAAAGTCGAATAGTGTTAATATAATACACCAATAGTGATAGTAAAGACGAATAATGTTAATAAAATACACCAACAATGATAGTAAAGTAGAATAATGTTTTTAAAATAAACCAGTAGTAATAGTAAAGTAGAATAATGTTAATAAAATGCACCAATAGTGCTAGTATAGTCTAATAATGTTAATAAATTATACCAGTTGTAATAGTGAAGTAGAATAATGTTAATAAAATTCACCAATAGTGACAGTAAAGTCGAATAATGTTAATAAAATACACCAACAGTGATAGTAAAGTAGAATAATGTTAATAAAATACACCAATAGTGATAGTTAAAGTGTATAATGTTAATAAAATACACTATTAGTAATAGTAATGTAGAATAATGTTAATAAAATACACCAGTAGTAATAGTCAAGTTGACTAATGTTTATAAAATAGGCCATAATTGATAGTCAAGTGGACTACTGTTAACAAAATACATAAATAGTGATAGTTAAGTTTAATAATAATGTTAATAAAATACAACAATTGTTATAGTAAAGTCGAATAATGTTAATAAAATACACCAATTGTGATAGTAAAGTCGAATATTGTTAATAAAATACACCAGTAGTTTTAGTAAAGTCGAATAATGTTAATACAATACACCAATAGTGATAGTAAAGTCGAATAATGTTAATAAAATACACCAATATTAATAGTAAAGTAGAATTATGTTAATAAAATAAACTAGTAGTAATAGTAAGTCGAATAATGTTAATAAAATACACCAGTAGTGATAGTGAAGTCGAATAATGTTAATAAAATACAACAAAGTAGTGATAGTAATGTCGAATAATGTTAATAAAATACACCAATAGTGAAAGTGAAGACAAATAATGTTAATAAAATACACCAACAGTGATAGTAAATTAGAATAATGTCAATAAAATACACTAGTAGTAATAGTAAATTCGAATAGTGTTAATAAAATACACCAGTAGTAATAGTCAAGTTGACTAATGTTTATAAAATAGGCCATAATTGATAGTCAAGTAGACTACTGTTAACAAAATACACCAATAGTGATAGTAAAGTCGAATAATGTCAATAAAATACACCAGTAGTAATAGTAAAGTTGAATAACGTTAATAAAATACACCAATAGTGATAGTGAAGTCGAATAATATTAATAAAATACACCAATAGTGATAGTAAAGTAGAATAATGTTAATGAAATACTCCAATAGTGATAGTTAAAGTGACTTATGTTAATAAAATACACCAATACTGATATTAAATTCGAATAATGTTAAAAAAATTACCCTGTTGTTATTGTCAAGTTGACTAATGTTATTAAAATATGCCATAAGTGATATTCTGTTAACTAGTGCTAATAATATTTAACAATAGCGATAGGAAAGTCGAATAATGTCAATAGTATACAACAATAGTGACAGTCAATTTGACAAATATTTATAAAATAGGCCAACAGTGATCGTTATGTTGACTTATGTTAATAATATACACCAATAGTTATAGTCAAGTTGACTCATATTAATAAAATTGGCCATAATTGTTATTCAAGTAAACTGATGTAAAAATACACCAATAGTGATAGTAAAGTCGAATAATTTCAAAAAACACCAATAGTGTTAGTCAAGTTGACTAATGTTATTAAAATAGGCCATAATTAAAGGTCTAGGTTGACTAATTTCAATAAAGTACATCAATAGTGATAGGAAAATTCGAAAAAGTTAATAAAATACACCAATAGAAAAAATTAAGTTGACTAACATTAATAAAATTACCTAAGTGTGATAGTCAAGTTGAGTAATGTTAACAAAATATACTGAAAGTGACAATTAAGTCGAATAAAATTTATAAATTACTTTAATAGTTATAGTTAAGTTTGACTAATATTAATAAAATAGTCATATGTGATATTCAAGTTAAATACTGTTAATAAAATACATCAATAGTTATAATAAAGTAGAACAATGTTAATAAAAAACAACAATTGTGATAGTAAACTCGAATAATGTTAATTTAATTAAACCTACTGTTATAGTCAAGTTAACTGATGTTAATATAATACACCAATAGTGATATGAAAGTTGAATATTGTTAATAAAATACACCAATAGTGATAGTAAATTCAAATAATGTTAACAAAATACAACAATAATTATAGCCAATTTGAATAACGTTAATAAACTACACCAACAGTGATATTCAAGTTGACTACTTTTAATAAAATACACCAATAGTGAAAGTTAAGTCCAATAATGTTAGTAAAATCCATCAATTGTGATGGTAAGGTTGACTAATGTTAATACAATACAGCAATAGTGATAGTATAGTCGAATAATATTATAATATACACCAATAGTGATAGAATTTCAATACGTGTTAACAGAGTACAGCAATGGTGATAGTAAATTCGAGTAATGTCAACAAAATACATTAAAATTGATGGTCAAGTTGACTAATGTTAATAAAATATACCTAGAGTGAAAGTAAAGTCGAAAAATGTTAATAAAATACACCAATAGTGATAGTCAAGTTGACTAATGTTAGTAAAATGGGCCATAATTGTGGGTAAAGTTGATTAATGATAATAAATTACATCAATAGTGATAGGAAAATTCGAATAATGATAATAAAATACACCAATAGTGACACTTAAGTTGAATAGTGTAAAAATATACAACAATAGATAGATTACAGTCAAAAAATATTATAAAAATACACCAATAGTGATAGTTTAGTAGACTAATGTTATTAACATAGGCCATAATTAAGTGTCAAGTTGACTAATGATAATAAATTACAACAATAGTGATAGAAAAGTCGAAAAATGTCAATAAAATACACAAATAGTGATAGTAAAGTTGACTAAAATTAATAAAAATTCCATAATTAAGGGGCAAGTTTGACTACTGTTAATAAAATACATTAATAGTGATAGTAAAGGTAAATAATGTTAATAAAATATACCAATAGTGATAGTCATGTTGAGTACTGTTAAATAAATACACCAATGGAGATAGTAATGTCGAATAATGTTAATAAAATAGGCCAAATTTTATAGTTATGTTGAGTAATGTTAATAAAATACGCCAATAGTGATAGTAACTTCGAATATTGTTATTAAAATACACCAATAGTGATAGTTAAGTTGATTAATGTTAATAGAATACACCAATTGTGATGTTAATGTCGAATAATGTTACTAAAATACACGAATAGTGATATTTAAGTTGACTAATGTTAATAAAATACGCCAAATGTTATGATCAAGATGACCAATGTTAATAAAATTCATAATTAATGATAGTAAAGCTGAATAATATTAATAGAATTCACCAATAGAGATAGAATTTCGAAACGTGTAAACAAAATACACCAATAGTGATCGTAAATTCGAATAATATTAATAAAATACACCAATAGTGATAGCCAAGTTTACTAAAGTTAATAAAATACGCCAATAGTGATTGTCATTTTGACTTATGTGAATAAATAAACATCAATACTGATAGTAAAGTCGAACAGTGTTAATAAAATACACCTAAAGTTATAGTCACTGTTGACTCATATTAATAAAATACACTAATAGTTATAGTCAAGTTGTCTACTGTGAATAAAATACGCCAATATTGATATTATAATTGTTTAATGTTAATATAATACAACAAAAGTTATAGTCAATTTGACTAATATTAATAAAATACACCAATAGTGATAATTAGTTTGACTATTGTTAATAAAATAAGCAAATAATGATAGTAAAGTCTAATTATGTGAATAAAATTCAACAATAGTGATAGTCAAGTTGACTAATGTTAGTAAAATAGGCCATAATTATGGGTCATGTTGACAAATCTTAATAACTTACGTCAATAGTGATAGGAAAATTCAAATAAATTTAATAAAATACACTAATAGTGATTGTTTAGTCAAACAATATTAATAAAATAGGCCAATAGTGATAGTCAAGTTGACTAATATTAATAAAATAGGTCATAAGTGATAGTCAAGTCGACTAATGTTATTCAAATACACTAACACTTATAACAAAGTCAAACAATGTTAATAAATTACATTAATAGTGTTCGTAAAATCGAATAATGTTAATAAAATAAATCTATAGTTATAGTCAAATTGACTAATTTTAATACAATATGCTATAAATGATATTCCATTTATTAATGTTGATAAAATTTAACAATAGTGATAGTAAAGTCGAATAATGTTAATAAAATAAAATAATAGTGATATTTAAGATAACTAATGTCAATAAAATACGCCAATAGTAATAGTCAAGTGGACTAATGTTAATAAAATACACCAATAGTGATAGTAAATTAGAATATTGTAAATAAAATACACCAATAGTGATAGTAAATTAGAATATTGTTAATAAAATACACCAATAGTAATAGTAATGTCGAATAGTGTCAATAAAATAGGCCATAAGTTATAGTCAAGTTGAGTAATGTTAATAAAATTCGCCGATAGTGTTAGTCAAGTAAACTAATGTTAATAAAATATGCCATAATTGATAGTCAATTTGACTAATGTTAATAAAATACGTCAATAGTGATAGTAAATTCGAATAATGTTAATGAAATGCACAAATAGTGATAGTAATGTTTACTAATGTTAATAAAATACACCAAGAGTGATAGTAAAGTCGAATAATGTTATAAAATTCACCAATAGTGATAGACAAGTTGACTAATGTTAATAAAGTAGGCCATAATTGATAGTCTAGTTGACTAATGTTAATAAAATACACAATAATGATAGTCACGTTGACTAATGTTAATCAAATACACCGATAGTGATAAGAAAGTCAAATTATGTTATTAAAATACACCAAAAGTGATAAATAAGTTGACTAATATTAATAAAATATGCAAATAGTGAAAGACATGGTGACTTATGTTTATAAAATACACCAGTAGTGATAGTAAAATCAAATAATAATAATAATATATTAGGTCATAAGTTATAGTCAAGTTGACTAATGTTAATAAAATACACAAATCGTAATAGTCAATTTGACTAACGTTAATAAAATACAACAATAGTGATAGTAAAGTCCAATAATGTTAATAAAATGAACCAATAGTGATAGTTGGTACGTTGACTAATGTTATAAAAATAGGCAATAAGTTATAGTTAAATTTACTTATGTCGAAAAATTTCACCAGTATTGACAGTAAAGTCGAATAATGTTAATAAAATACACCAATTGTGATGATCAGTTTGTCTAATGTTAATAAAATAGGCCATAAGTCCCTGTCAAGTTGACTAATGGTAATAAAGTACACCAACAGATATAATAAAGTAGAATAATGTTAATAAATTATCCCAAAAGTTATAGTCATGTTAAATAAAGTTAGTAAAATACGCCAATATTGTTAGTAAGGTCGAATATTAACAATAAAATACAGCACTAGTAAAAGTTTACTTGACTAATGTCAATAAAAACTAATAGTGATAGTAAAGTCGAATAATGTTAATAAAATACACCAATAGGGATAGTTAAGTTGACTAATGTTAATAAAATATGCCAATAGTGTTAATTAAGTTTACTAATGTTATTAAAATACGCCAATAGTGATAGTCAAGTTGACTAATGTTATAAAAATACACCAATATGGCAGTAAAGTTGAATAATGTTAATAAAAAAATCAATAGTGATATTAGAGTAGACTAATGTTAATAAAATACACCTATAGTGAAAGAAAAGTCTAACAATGTTCTTAAAATACACCAAATGGTACAGTATATTCGAATAACGTTAATAAATTAACCTTTTGTTATATTCTAGTAGACTAATGTTAATAAAATAGTCCTAAAGTAATATTCCGTTTATTAATGTTAGTAGAATTAAACAATATCGATAGGAAAGTGTAATAATGTCAATAGTATACACAAATAGTGATAGTCAAGTTGACTAACATTAATAAACTAAGCCAATAGTTATAGTCAAGTTGACTAATGTTAATAAAATACACCAATAGTGACAGTCAAGTCGACTCATATTAATAAAATTGGTCATAAGTGGTATTCAAGTAAACTAATGATTAAAAAAAAAAAACACCAACAGTGATAGTAAAGTCGAATAATGTCAAAAAAACACCAATAGTGATAGTCAAGTTGACTAATGTTAACAAAAAATGCCATAATTAAGGGTCAATTTGACTAATGTTAATAAAATACATCAATAGTGATAGGAAAACTCAAATAATGTTAACAAAATACACCAATAGTGATAGTAATGTCGAATAATGTAAATAAAATTCATCAATAGTGATAGTCAATTTGACTAATGTTAATAAAATACACCAATGTAGACAGTAATGTCGAATAATGTTAATAAAATTTGCCAAAAGTTAGAGTTATGTTGATTAATGTTAATAAAATACGCCAATAGAGATATTTAAGTTCACTAATGTGTACAAAGTACGCCAATAGTGGTAATCAAGTTGACTATTGTTAATAAAATACACCAATAAAGATAATTAAGTCGAATATTATTGATAAAATACACCAAAAGTTATAGATAAGATGACTAATGTAAATAAAATACGCCAATAGTATTAGTCAAGTTGACTTATGTTAATAAAATACAGCAAAAGTGATAGTAAAGTTATCTCATGTTAATACAATACATCAATTGTATTAGTAAAGTAAAGTTGACTAATGATAATACAATATGCCGAAAGTAATGATCAAGATGACTAATGTTAATAAAATACAACAATAGTGATAGTAAAGTCGAATAATATTAATAGAATACACCAATAGTGATAGAATTTCGAAACGTGTTAATAAAATACACCAATAGTGATAGCCAAGTTGACCAATGTTAATAAAATACGCATGTAGTGATTGTCAATTTGACAAATGTGAATCAAAAAACACCAATACTGATAGTAAAGTCGAACAATTATAATAAAATACACCAAAAGTTATAGTCATGTTGACCAATATTAATAAAATACACTAATTGTTATAATCAAGGTGTCTACTGTGAATAAAATACACCAATTTTGATAGTAATATTGATTAATGATAATATAATACACCAAAAGATATAGTCAAGTTGACTAATGTTAATAAAATACACCGATAGTGATAGGTTAGTTGACTAGTGTTAATAAAATACGCAAATAATGATAGTTAAGTCGATTAATGTTAATAAAATGCAACAATAGTGACAGTCAATTTGACTGATATTAATAAAATACACTAATTGTGATATTCAAGTTGACTAATGTTACTAAAAACCACCAATAGTGATAGTTAAGTCGAATAATGTTAACAAAATACACCAGTAGTGATATTTAAGTTGACAAATGTTAATTAAATACGCCATTAGTGATAGTAAAGTCTAATAATATTTATAAAATACACCAATAGTGATTATCCAGTTGATTTTTTAAATATATAATACAAATAGTGATTGTAAAGTCGAATAATGTTAATAAAATACATTAAAAATAATAGTCAAGTTGACTTATATTAACAATTTATACTAATAGTGGTAATCAAGTTGACTGATGTGAATAAAATACAACTATAATGAATGTAAATTAGAATAATGTTTATAAAATACACCAATAGTGTATAGTCAAGTTGACTCATATTAATAAAATTGGCCAAAAGTGATATTTAAGTAAATTAATGTAAATAAAACACACCAATATTGATAGTAAAGTCGAATTATGTCAATAAAATACACCAATAGTGATAGTCAAGTTGACTAATGTTAGTAAAATAAGTCATATTTGAGGGTCAAGTTGACAAATGTTAATTAATTACATCAATAGTGATAGTAAAATTCGAATAATGTTAATAAAATACACCAATAGTTATAGTCAAACTGACTAATATAATAAAATAGGTCATAAGTGATAGTCAAGTTGACTAATGTCATTCAAATACACTATTAGTTATAATAAAGTCAAACAATGTTAATAAAATACGCCAATAGTGATAGTAAATTCGAATACTGTTAATCAAATAAAACTATAGTTATAGTCAAATTGACTAATGTTAATACATAGACCGTAAGTGATATTCAATTTATTAATGTTGATAAAATTTAACAATAGTGATAGTAAATTCGAATAATGTTAATAAAATAAAATAATAGTGATTATTAAGTTAACTAATGTTAATAAAATACGCCAATAGTAATAGTCAAGTAGGCTAATGTTAATTAAATACACCAATTGTGATAGTAAATTCGAATATTGTAAATAAAATACACCAATAGTAATAGTAATGTTGAATAATGTTTTAAAATAGGCCATTAGTTATAGTCAAGTTGAGTAATGTTAATAAAATACGCCGATAGTGTCAGTCAAGTAAACTAATGTTATTAAAATATGCCATAATTGATAGTAAATTTGACTAATGTTAATAAAATATGTCAATATGATAGTAAAGTCGAATAATGTTGATAAAATACACCAAAAGTTATAGTAAAGTCGAATAATGTTAATAACTGATAGTCTACTTGACTAATGTTATTTAATGAACACCAATAGCTATAGGAAATTCGAATAATGTCAATAGTATTTACCAATATTGATAGTCAAGTTACCTAACGTTAATAAAATACACCAATAGTAATTAAGTAGAAAAATTTTAATAAAATACCACAATTGTGATAGTCGAGATGACTATTGTTAGTAAAATTGGCCATAGTTAGAGATGATGGTATATCGCGAAAATGTCTTGTGCCAAGATAGCCTTGAAAACTGTAACACAACGTAGCTGTCTGCAGACCAATACCAGGCATGCAATATTACAATATCGGTATTCTTATTGGCTCAGTCAAATGGGGCAACATCTCCACGTACAAGCTAAAGCCAGTAATCTTCTGGTAAGCTGGGCGTGTATTGAAATCCATCAAACAGTCAACTTTTTCCGCGATAAACCATCATCTCTAGCCATAATTGATAGTCAAGTTGACTAATGTTAATAAAAAACATCAATAGTGATTGTATGGTCGAATAATGTTAATAAAATACACCAATAGTGATAGTTAAGTTGAAAAATATAAATAAAATAGTCAAATAGTGATAGTCAAGTTGACTAATGTTAATAAAATATGGTGGCCCCTAATAATTACAGTAACAAACGTCCAGTGATGGTAGATTGTTTTTGCAACATTTGTCAATATAATTAGAGCCGCGATTTTATGGCGAAAATATTTTTGCAAAGTTTGGTTTCGATGCGTCATGTGCACACCTGCAGCTCTGCTATATCGTCTGTGGTTGGATGATTTTACTCTCACTTGCCTTGGCAAATTATGGACGTTCAGACTCACAATAATCTTATTCTGATTGGTGCAGTCAAATGAGAAACGTGTCTGAACAAAGACACGCTGCCAATAACCTTGAAACAGAACTGCCGATGTGCTCGTGAGTCACTGAAACAAATTGGGGCAAAAATCATTTCGCGACAAAATCGTGGCCCTATATATTGGTTAACATTTTCTTATAAGGCGATGGTCTGGTAAATTTATACGTACTCGACAGTTAACGAAGATCTATTTCTTGTGCAAGTTATCAGTGCAAAGTAGTGAGCAGCCAATGAACAATTTTCTTTATAATCCACGTTGTTTATTCATGAACTCGCGTAAGTTACAGGTAATGTCACAATCAAGGATGCAATGCAATGCCATGTAAACGTGTTTACACACACACACACACAACCGACTAATACACATGTAGACTCTAAACTTGAACGTTGTGTTCGACATGGCATGAATAGAACCACGATTTTGTCGCGAAAAGATTTTTGCAACATTTTGTTTCAGTGTCTCCCCTGCACCTCTGCAGTTCTGCCTCACGGCTATTGGCAGCGGGTCTTTGCTCAGACACGTCTCTAATTTGACTGCACCAATAACAATGAGGCTATTGTGTGGCAATACGTCTGTGATTGGTCAGTAGAACCTCAAGACGTGTAACAGTTAAACCGTCCAATCACTGGCCATGAAACAGAGTTGCGGATGTCAACATAAGGCATGGAAACCAAATGGTGCAAAAATCTTATCGCCATAAAATCGTGGCTCTAGACATGAAACAAAATGATTGGGTATTGTAATCTCGTTATTACAGCTATAAAAATATTATTAGTGTGCTATTCATTACGTATTACAAATTCATTGTAACTGAAACGAGGAACATTACAAATGAAACAATAACTGTAATTTTAGAGCTTGTCAGTGTTTTCATTCAAATAAGGCTATCTCGACAATTGCCTCATATTGACCCCACGTTTATACGAACTTTTTTATTACGATGACCAGTACCATCACCTCCCAGAATATTGCCCTTTCCTCCCGGGACATCATGTACGTGTGTGTGTGTGTGTGTGTGTGTGTGTGTTACATATTCGCGATGTCGCGCAAAGTGGCTGACATCTGGTGGCGAGTTTATGAACTAGTAAAGACGGCAACAATAAATGTTTTGCCGTTTACGGCAATGTAAAAGTTCAGAAGTATTTTAGAGTTTTATCGCGTAGAAAACCAGTAACTTGAAATGTTCTGAATTTGCATTTTGCAAATATTTAAAATAGTCTGAACTTGCCTTATTGCGTGTTAGTTAAGGATAAAAATCTTTCAAATTATCATTTTACAGGTGACAGTTGCAGTTGCTTCGTGCTAGGTAACTTCAACCATATGTATATATAGATGTATGTATATATATATATATATATATATATATATATATATATATATATATATATATATATATATATATATATATATATATATATATATATATATATATATATATATATATATATATATATATATATATACTAATACATATTTGAAAATAGAACAGAATGTAAAAATTTAAGCAAATTGACGTATTTATTTCAATTAAATATAAGTATTAGTAAGGACACTTAAAGAATTTTAAATATTTAGTAATTTTTATATGTACGAAATGACTAGTACCACGAAGCAAACATTTGTTGAATTTTCTTTACACGCGTTTTAAATATTAAATTGGAATAGCGCTATCTATTGTAAAATTTTTAATATGCTCTAATTTTACCGTACTTGGAATAAAGGTATCATTAGAATTTTCTTAATTTTGCTGACGGCCCTTATTTTTCTGTTTCAATTGTTTAATTATAACTTTTGTAGTAAGTGTCAACGAATATTTATGTAGTAGATTTAGCAATGAGCTATGTATGCTACTTATAACGCCAGGGGAAAAGACAGATAAATAAATCGCATGATTCCCAAACATGACGATTGCATCCAAAAACACAATCGCGCATCAAGTAATATTTTTAACTGCCAAAACTTTGATAAACAGGCAGCAAAAATTCTCTACACAATCAATACTTTCTTAAATTTCTTCTGGGGGCTGAAACATATTTTTATTTCGTCTGGTTCGCACAAAAACGAAAATTTTAAATACAAATACAAGCAAACAAATAGCCAAGTAGCTTTGTTGATGCCTTCTTTGCCCTCCATTTTGTCGTATGCAGTGCTGCGCTCTGGAGGAGGCGACGCCGCGAATATATATATATATATATATATATATATATATATATATATATATGTATATATATGTGTGTGTGTGTGTGTGTGTTGAGTCAGAACGGAACGTGTTAATTTCATATAGTGATAGCTCACAAAAACCTTGTCGAAAATGTGTTTTTAGTTTGTCCCTAAAGCGAAAATTGTGAGAGTAATGCTACCTTGAAAATAGAATTTCAAATTATACTTCAATTAAAATGTGAAAAAAAAAACACTTAATATCAAATCACAATACATAGTACAGTGTCTTATAAATTACTTTACTTCATTCTCAGTAATTTAGTTTGGTAAAGTCATTGGCTCATTATTGTTCAAAAGGGGCACGACACTTTCTTCTGCTTCTAACTTCGAAACAATTCACTGTAATTCATGTTCTACTACATAATATTTAACAGGCGATAAAGATAGTAAAAATGGTAGTCTTGTCGGAAATCGCTAACGTTAGTCGTTTCCGATAAAATCACTTGTAAAACGAATATATTTTTGTAACGCCTGAAACATATGCAGGCAGTGCGACTTATTTGCAAGGCGTGTAACCGAACTAACAAGTGTGTTGCAATATTGTTGCGACGGATTTTTATCACCTAATATTTGTTATATTGATGGTGTAAAAGTAGGTGCAAAGTGCTTTAAAGTTGTTGCACTCTGTGGGCAAGGAAACCGAAGTATTAAAATAAGGTAATATTCACCGATATGATCTTTGAAAGAACTGTGCAATGGGAGTGCATGACTGGATTTATTTACTTGGACATACTCCATTGCGAAATATTTCGCAATGGAGTATGTCCAAGTAAATAAATCCAGTCAATATTCACCGAGTTTTACAAAATCTTACATCCAGATAACCTCTTTGTAACTAGTAAAAATAAATTGTTCACAGTCTACATACCAACTGACTTATTTTGTAATATCACTAATAAAATGATTTGCATCGCTGCATGGGGTATCTGCTTTGTGTAATGCTAGGACCCACTCATTGGAGTAAAGCGATTTATGTTCAGTTATCAGAGAGGCTACCTGAATGTACGATTTTGTAAAAACTTGTCACTCTGTGTGTGTTTCGTGCACACCCAATTTCAACATAAATTCCGATGTATAATGACCTTTGCACTGGTATTACGTTAATAGTGCGTCAAAACAAACCGGCTTTAAATTTTGGATAATATAAAAAAAGTTGTATTTACCGTCCCAATTTGAATTCAGTAAAGGAGGAAAAACACATGTTGACGTAAGAAAGCAACGAAATGCTTACGTAGTTGGCCCTCGAGAAAATTAGGGGCCTTAATGCAAACGTTCAGTCGTGTTGTTAGATGTTGATGTTCACTAAGAATAGTTCAGTTATTAAAAACCGGACTGATAAATGTGACATGTGATACAATTGCTTAGAAAAACCTGTATTATTACAAAATAATAATAATAATAATAATATGTTTGCAGCTATAGATTTAGGGCTTGTTTTCAGCAAAATTGTACAAAGTTTAAGCTTGCAATACTTAATACAACAACGTTAGTATTTACGCTTGCACTGAGTTCTAAAGCAACGTGTCTGTTTAAGAACAAATGCGACTGTTTGCAGCTGATCGAGCAGAGAAGTTCTGCTTCCGAAAACCATTCTCGAGCTCCCGTCCATCAACGTGAGTATAGTAGCAAAGCTCTTAATCTTTAAGGCTCCTATCACAGTCAATTGTCTGGACTTAATGAGTATTTGTTCGATTTGTTGAACATAACAGTAAGACTATAACTATTAAACGTATTGCACTCCATATGTAAGTCACCAATTTAAAATCTGTCCCAATATTTCTAGCAAATTGAACTTAAAATGTAGGTAGGTACTTTTAAATTATTTACGCATGTCCTCTACCCGAAATTGAAATAATACTTTGTTTAAAACTAATTATTGTAATAAATGTGTTTATTGTATTTCTTAGTAAAAATTTGTGAGTACATTATCTAACTTCTTCACAATTGCTTGTCAGAAAACCTTATATCAGTAATTAAACATTTGAATTTAAAAAATTACAGAACATAATGTACCCGAAAATCTGTGAAGAATATAACGTTGTTAAAAGACTTTTAATGCAGAATGTCCGCAGCCAAAGACGTGAACATTCCAAGATCATAATTTTTTAATGTGAAAACTCTTAACTGATTTGCATTTAGCCGTGCCGTTAAGCAGTTGAATGACTGCATCCATGAAATGTATTTTAAATCAGCAGAACTTTTAGCACAATCATCACATTTACCGTTCAGGTTTTCCATTGAAAGCAAGTACTTCACAAGCCGTAAGGCCTTGTTACGGAGTTTTGCAGTGATTTCGAAAAAATATTTTTTATTCATATCAAAATTTCGCTGCACAGTTTTGACACTTATATGTTATAATTTGTATCTGAATTTTTTTGTAGAATTATACTGAACGGTTATTTAGATTTCATTACCCAAAGTACCACGTTTTTCGTCGTGAAAATAAGCAAAAATGAAGGAAATAATTTTTGCTGGCGAATGGTACATTATTAAAAAAAAAACGCGTCCACAGTATTGTAATTGTGTAATCGCACATTAACTCAAACTTTTTCAAAACTTTTGGTTAAAAATATTTGAGTTATTGGCACCAGTCTGAAAAAACTCGGGAACAAGCCCTTAACGCCGAATACACAAATTAGGCTTGAAGGTTAATATAGGCTGTTCGGGATAAAGTGAGCACTCAAAAAAAGCCCTGTAAAATTTCTATTTCCAGCCAATTCGTATCTTTCCGCGCGTAACGGGTAACGAAGAGCAATGTGCAACATCTCTGGACAAGTCACTTGGTGTTTACGCGTGTAAGATACATTTTGTAGTCGAAAACCCGCCGACCAGCAGCATCGTCCGGCACGATTCCCTCATGCGAAAATCTGCGGACCGACCCCGTCGGGAATCGAACCCGGATCGCTTTGGTGGGAGGCGAATGGCCTGACCATTAGGCCTCTATTTAAGTAAGAAAATACACAGAGCTATAGTCGGCAAATCGTTTCCAGCCACACAAGTAGTAAGCGTACTATTGTTAATGTTGAATAATGTGCAGTAACGGCTAATGACAGTTTTCAAAGGTTAAATTTATAGTTCTCACTTTATCTCGAACGATCTTCAGGACAAATCCTGTTCCAAGAATTATGTGCAACAGAAACCATGAAGAAAATTTACTACAGATATGAGTAAACATCTGATCTTAGGCATGTTAATTGTATGACAAACTGATTTTGTGGACATAATTTTATACTGGTATTTACCTGTATCAACTGAAGCTTTCTGATGAAACTATTATAACATACCTACACTCCCTTACCTATATATATTTATATACATAATATTTGTCATATATAGGCTATATGACAAATATTATGTACGTATATATATATATATATATATATATATATATATATATATGTGTGTGTGTGTGTGTGTGTGTGTGTGTGTGTGTGTGTGTCAAATATGAAATAAAGGCTCGGTTTTAGTTGCCATACAGAATTTTGTTTTCACTTTTTTTAATTTTGGAATTTTAATAAGAATCTGTTTACATTGCGATTCCGCTGTTAACGCAGCATAGTTACGCGGCAGTCAGGAATTTTTTTATATTCATAATTTGCCTGGCTGATAACTACCTTATTGAACATTAGTACCTTAATCATCATGCCCGTACTGCAGCGTAATGCATATTTAAAGCTTTTCGACTTGTAATTTCAAAAAAGCGAAATATAATAAAATTTAATGTGTCGTCTGGAACCGAACTCTAATGGCTGGTAATGTTTATTTTTTGGGAGGAAGAAGTTCAAAAATTAATTTTTATTTGTTATCAAACAGTAAGTTGCACTAAACACAGCCAAGTTGAAATACAAAACACAATAAATGTATTCTAAACAAGAAACTACTAGCATATCTAACACTTTCTCAATGCGAGTGATGTTCAAATCGGTTACGTAGCTATATATATGTAATTATATTTTAATTTATTCATATCATGCTACCTTCTAGCATGGGTAACCAACAAAAATCACGAGTAGTTAAAGAAAGTTTGGACTGTAAAATTTCCTAAAATTAAATGTGCTCAGTATCCAATATTTTTGAAAATACACGTATAAAATTAGGTGTTCATAAAAATTATGTTTTCATGTCATAAAACTCTGGAAATTAGGGAACGTTTATCATGAAATACTGCATCAACAAACAACATTAAGTCATGTTACCTTACTTAGTTATATTTGTGTACAAAATTTGACCAAATTTATGACAACGTTCCGCAGATTCCTCGTGTAGTTAAATAATACTCAAAAAGCCATAATTTCTAAAATTGTATTACAATATTAACAAAATACAAAAAAAAAAAACTTCAGTCGCTGTACGAAGCATCAACGTCTATCAAGCTTGATAAAATTCGGATACATGATTAATTTAGACATCACATGTGATCATGAAATGATAAACCTGCCATAATTTTAATAATATTAACACGGTATACATGAAGTACATAAAAGTTATCTCAATTTACTAGTGTGACTATAAAGTGATTCATCTTCGGCTGTATCTCGTGTGATCAAAAAATGTTGAATTAGCCGCCATTGTAAAATTAGGAACGAGTCATAAAGTAAATACATTAAAAGTCAAGTCACTTTACTAAGAAATATACGTGTAGCGAGTTAAATAAAATTCCTAGAAATGGTTCCTTGGATAGCTCGTGTGTTCAAAAAATTAATTACATGGCCGCCACTGTGAAAATACAAATACAACATGAACAAACTACATAAACGTAAACTAATTTTATTAAGTACTATATGTACAGCGAATTTTATTAAATTCTGAAAAATTAATTTAGTATATATCTCGTGTGAATCACAAAATGTTTAAATTTGTTGAAATAGGAACATGTCATGAACAAAAAAACCACAAGTCACGTTACTAAATACTATACGTGTACCGAGTTCGCTGAAATTACAAAAAAAAAAAAAAAAGGTTCCTCAAATATCTCGAGTGATAAACAACGTCTAATGGTTGCCATTATGTTAATATAAACACGGCATGATCAAAACACATACAAGTGACAATGCTGAGTACTACATGTATATCAAGGTTCATTAAATTCTGTCCACAGGTTAAATAGTTATTTAAGGAGACAAAGAAAAACCATCTCAGCTTATTTTATAGATGTAGCCTATTTTAAAAATTTACATCTTTATGACTAAAACTGTTCTTAGTTTCAATTGACTTACGAAATACTTTGTCAGTCATATCTGAAGTTCTAGTATCACATTTATTTATACTTACTTAACTGCTTCTTTAGTACTTTGACATATAAGAGACCGTATCATAAATTTTTGTATTATTTCATATACTATTATATATTTATTATTATTTATATTTTATGTATTATTATAATATTTTATGTTTAAAATGTTACATTAAAAAAATATTTCTGCACGACTCACAACCTCAAACTGTCTTTGTAAATTACATTATTTGTTTTTACCAATAAATATTTCCACTTGCATATTTTGGTACGCCGTCAAGCGGATATACTTTCATTCCAGGGGTAACTTTTACCGACTCAAAATATTTGTTTTGGATCCACATTGTGCAGAACTAAATGGTTCTAGTTAAATGTTTAAACATTTACGTTTGCTCCATCCAGATGAAGATTGTCATTTCTTCACCAAGTGACACAAATATACATATTTTGAGACGGACAAAGTTACCACAGTAATAAAAGTATGGATGGCATGGAAAAACCCTACAGTAAATGTGGAAAAAAAAAGTAAAATAAGCATCTAGCATTGTACAAAACTCACTGTACCTTTTCTGAAAGATAATATAATCTTGCTAGGCGAGTACGTGATTGCTTGGTTGTAAACTAACGACGATGGAGATAACAGCAGATGATGTTTGTGGCACAGGTGTAGGGGTGGAGACGAGAGTGGTGGGGGGTGAGGTTGCAGCACCTCATTCCTTCCCCTACCAGGCACTGCTGGTGTACTACCCCTACGACGAGAATTACTGTGGTGGCTCCCTCATAGGCAACCAGTGGATCCTTACTGCAGCACACTGCATCGACCTGGTGTAAGTTCCCTCCTGCACCACTATCACGGCCCTAGTGTGCAGTGTTGCCAGATTGCGTGTAAGCTAATTCGGGGGAGATGTCAGTCACAGAATAACAAAAAAAATTGTACTTTTACAAAAAAGTTTTTTGGAAACCAGTTTCCAAAAGAGTTTTTTGTAACATAACAAAAAAATTATTTTGTACTTTTATAAATTTCTTTGTATATTTACAAACACGTCTGAAAATCTACAAAAAAATTTTGAAGATTTACAGGTAATGTCTGGTCAATTTTATAAGAATTGTTTGTAGTGTTACAATTTTTTTTTTTTAAACTTGTTCCCAAAAAAATTTAGAAGTACGAATTGTTTTGTAAAATGTGACTAGTCTCCTAGGTTTATTTGGTTTCAAATCGTAAAATTTACTTATTAGCATATATTTTACTAGTTCCTAAAAGTGTTAACGATATTTGTAAAAACTTTTTAAACGGTTATTGACATTATTCTTTTATACCTCACTGATAATCTTCTGATATTAATTTACAAGATTTGCCTCGTAAATGTACAAACTGTTTTTGCTCTGTGATGATAGTATTAAACGTTTCATTAGTTATATTTAAACTTTTTTAAATGAAGTGAAGTTATTTTTAAATTGTAAGAACGAATTTATGATATATGTATTAATCTGCGTTAAAAATATGTTTTTTTTTTTTGTAATCACTGCAAAACTAAAGAGCTACTCCTTCAGGCAGGCCTACATAAATCTCGAGTTACTTAATATATAACTCAAAATGTTTTACTTTTAGGTTAAGTGTCAGAAATTAACCGTTTATATTACAAAGTAACCTCGGTTTACGGTATCCGCTGCGAAAGAGATACCACGAAAAGAAAATTGGGAAATGAATTTTTCAGGAAGCAGTACCCCATGCAAGTAGTTCTGGGAGTCGACAACATATCTGCTATGGGCAGTTCCGTGGTGAACCTCACCAGCAAGGAGTTCTACATTCACCCGGGCTGGAACCGAGAGAACATATCTAACGATATCGCTCTTATCAAGCTGCCTACAAAGGTCGAGTACAGCGGTGAGTGTGACGTCTTTTGATAAGCAACTTCGGCGAGCAAAAAACTACAACACGAGACACGTCTCTCTCCTTGGAGGTAAAGATTTGTTAAAGGAAAGCCAAGTGCACTTGCACATTCGGAATAATACGCCACATGTGTACAGTAAATTCACACTACTTATCAAGGAAAATATTCGCGTAAACTGTCAAAATTATTAGACGATTTTCATGCATTTGAACAAATTATTATTGTTATCGCACATATTTCAATTGACTCAAGTCAAGAAACACATAAACGGCCGTTAAAATAAACACACCACGTGAATCATGGGCTAAATTGGATTGGAGACGAAAATGTTATTGGAAAAGTGTTGAACGATGAAATTTTACGTGCACAATGTTGCAACACAGCACGGAGTAGGTCCTCTCTTGCGCTACACAGATCATCATTGTACAACTGTTCTGACCATCATATTATGAGCGCAGGTTCAAATCCCGAGCAGTCCAAACATGACTCTACGTCTACTCGGCGTAACACACCCAAGTAAAACTTAAATTAAAAGTTTAAAAAATCCCTGACTTTAGGTTGGTGAGGAGTTGGTTGTCCTGCAGATTCTAGTAGATGCTGCAGCATCAGGTGAAGGGGACCATGTTATTGTAACATAACTGAAATCACACGATTCTAAATTTTGAATCGATCAGACCAGCAGAAGTTGCTCACATCCCTTCAACTACTAGAAAATAGCTGATGATCATCAAACGACTGAACAGATTTCTTTAAAATCATAGCTAAGAACACATTCGAACAAGTCATCTTTAAAAAAAATACTAAATCAAAATAGGTACATCCGTCTAGGAGCTACGAAACCACTCACAGATTCACACATTAAACTAATAACACCCCCTCCCCCCTTTTGCGCCGGGGGTTGATAAAATAATACCTGGACTTGGACTGCAAGAGGGATTGTCTCCTAGCAGTGTTGCCACATGTGCGCGGAAAATAATGAACAACCTTTTGCCACTATTTTTTTTATTTCAAATTTAATTCGTGGTTCGCGTGGTTTGCTTGTGATATGAATATTTCTGGACACTCCGTTTACAATTTCCGTCGACAGTAGGACAGTAACCACCATGCCATGCATCAGTGGCTCAGTGCGATTATGGGTACTAGATATGCAGAAAATACTGTGCATATCGTACGAAATTCTCCCTTACGTGTTCATGAACTGTCTATGTCGTAAGTCGCGCGGTGGCAGAACGGTCAGACCATTCGCATCCTACCAAGGCGATCCTAGTTCGATTCCTGGCGGGGTCTGTATTCATATAAACGAAGTTATATGAAATTATACGTTAACTAATTAACTGTGTAAAAAGAATACATGCATTAGTTGCACCGGTCGATTGGCCAACTACGCGGTTAAAAGCTTAATCCCTGGGGCATCTAAAAATTTTTAAACCGAAATTAATGCACTTAATATTTGTTTAGCTGTTATCTACATAATTTAATTACTTTCAAGATCAGTATTAAATATATATTATAAATTTTAATTTCTCCAATACAAGTACAAAATCAATATTACGACCGTACAAAAATGTAGAGCGTACATGAATTATTTCTGTGTGATGCATAACGTTATAACTGTATTGTTATTTCTTTAATGAGATTTTGGTTCTGTTGCATGGTGTGGAGAAAAATAAAATAAAATTTTTTTTTTTTCTGTGTGTGAGCTTTGCTGTATTTTGTCACTGTTCTACAGACTATATCAAGCCAGTCAGACTGCCTGCACGATCCCAGGAGAAAGAGAACTTCACGAACGATGACGTCATAGTCAGCGGTTGGGGATGGGCAAACCAATGTAAGTGCAGAAACTCCGATTTACACGTTGTTTGTCCTAGAATCATGTGTTATTAACGAATGAAACACGCTTTTATGACATAATGTAATGTTTTTTTTCTATGAAGTTCCTTATAATGTAAGGGTTTTTTTTTTTTTTTTTTTTTTTTTTTTTTTTTTTTTTTTTTTTTTTTTTTTTTTTTTTTTTTTTTTTTTTTTTTTTTCGAAATTCGTGTTTCTGTTCTGTTAAGTTCCTTATGATGTAAGGGATATTTTTTTTTCGAAATTCATGTTTTTTATTCTATGAAGTTCCTTATAATGTCAGAGATTTTTTTTTCGAAATTCATATTTTTGTTCTATGAATATCCTTATAGTGTAAGAAACTTCGTTGATCAAAAACATAAATTTCGAAGGAAAAAAATGACAGGAGACATTTCGGAATTGGACCACTCACGTGACTGTTCTGGTCATCAGGTAAGGTAGCATAAGTGGGCTTTACGTCTCGTCGACAGCGAAGTCTTTAGAGACGGTGACACAACGACATAATTCGGCCACGGTTATCCCAGCTTTCACCGGAGCAAAGAATCAAACCCTGGCCCTTTAGAACGCGACTCCAGCGTGTTATCGCCTCTAGGTGGGGAAATTATCAGAATATTGCGTCCAGACAGATGAGTTCTACACGTTGCTACCAATTATAAAATTAAAATCTACTAATCATATATTTTACTGCAATGTGCTAGAAAAATTAATTAAAATAGCTGCCATTCCACACTGTTAGAAAAAATTTCCGTGAAATTACAGAAAAGTACTGGCAAAAAATTATTTAGAAATCTTTGTTAAGTAACGGACACTCAGTTTTTCTTAATAACGGAACCCTCCGTAAAATAACGGACAATCCGTTTTCCGCAAAAAAAAATTTAAATTTCTGTAATCTACTAGCACTCCATTTTCTAGAAATACTGTTTAATAACCTGAAAAATTTTTCGAAATTGCTGGGATTCGAACCCACGACCTTGTAATCGCCCGGCAGGAGCTCTAACCATTGAACCAGAGTGACAGTTTACGTGTATTTGAGTTCCATGCAGTGGTAAGATATCAACTTTATATGAGACAACTTTTGTATTTGACATCCAGGATTTATATTGATTATTAATTCCACTTTTTTTTAAGAAACACAGTAAAACAACGCTTTAAAATTGTAGAAACATATTTTCATAAATTAATGGAAAGTTACGGTCAAACATCCGTAAACTGGCAATACGGACAAATTTCCGTAAACAAAATATTACGGAAGCCACTTCCGTAAAATTACAGTACTTTTCTGTAAATATTTCCGTGAATTTACGGAAATTTTTAAAAGGGCAGAAACCATTTTTAACTACCACATATAAAAACAATATTAGATGTGTTTACATAATCCAATGATGTATTAAAAATCATTAGAAATATAACAACTTCGAAATGTTTCAAGTTTGTTAAAATCCACATAAAATTCTCATTGCACTGCTAATAATACCTGCGTGTTTTAATGAGCTTCATCTTAAATGATGTACGACAAATCGACACATTAAACTGCCATAATCAACATACTGGGTTTATTTACCTGTACTACGGGTGGGTTAGTTGCCAAGTGGTGTAAGTCACAAAAAATCGAAAATGGACTTACACCACTACATAATTGCCTGCAGTGAGGTCTACATACTTACCAAATGGTGTGCGTCTAAGTCCACTATATTTTTCCATTGTATTACGTATTAAATGAACCAATCCCAGAAGTTTAACACAGATACAAACTTAAAATTCTCTCTCCTGAAAAATTTGCATTTTGGACTTACACCACTTGGCAACTAACCCAACCATAGCCCGAAACGTATATGTCAAATAACTAAGTTATTTTATGTGGTAGTAATTAAGTAAAAATTTTAGATACGCAAGGGTATTAAAACAAACAACCCAGATTTTAAAAAAATATAAAGGTAATTTCGGACATCGTATAGTTGCTGCCCCATGAAATGAAATAGTAATTATAATTTATCTTGTTCCAAAAATTTGTTTTATTTGTTACGTGTTATTAGATTCTTTAAAGAAAAGTAAAGCGTTATATGAAAAATCTATTTGTAAACCTGAGTGAAATAATTGTGTAACAAAACCGCATACGGAGCGGACAAATTTCAAAAATATGACTTTACTAAAACACTTGCAATATTAATTTATAATTTACAAAACCGAATGTAATCTGCATGCTGGTTTCAAAAACTCTTACGTTTTGCAGCCATAGTTACATTAATAAAAATAATATACTGCGACCAAGAACAATTTTAAGGTTTACAAACACGTTTACATCACTGAAATTTTCAGCATGTTAGTAACTTACGCGCGTTAGTTATTAACTTTAAACAGAGTACTTCCCAATATTTATAATAATAAAAAAATGTTCTTATTGGGGATATACAAGTAAGATTTTGAGAGTTGTGAAATATTTACACTAATTTTTAGTTACATGTAAGATTTTGTTTTTAAAATAGTAAAGATGGCGGCATAACGGTTCACAGAAAATTGTAAGCAGTGCTTAGTTTATCCTAAACCGCCTATACACACACACACTTATAACCTCCCAGCACGACGATCTTTATAATTCTGATGGGGTCGGTTTTAGATATTACACGTGCGTGAAACATGGCTGATGTTACCGTTGGCTTGCGAGTCTTCTAATGGCACTCCCTGTTCCCCCGCCAGTCACATTCCGTCTTCAGGGTATTATTTGTATTTATTTCTCATCCGTGTGATCATTCAATTTATGATTTAGGACATGTCAAGTTGACAATTTATACAGATTTAAACAACATTTGATACTTTCTTTTAAGTGCAAATAAACACAAAAAAAAATATATCTAAAAATTTTTTCATTAAATTTCTAAAAAAAATTACGTTAAATATTATTTTAATCTCCATTATAGTTGCATGCTGGAAGCTGTATTAGACTAAGCAATCACTTACGTATTATCATTCCGGGAATGATGATGTTTATTCACAAAAAGTTTGTAAACAGACCCTTAATATGTTTATATGCTGTCGTTTCTTTAACTTATTTGGCGAATTCATTATAAGCGTTTACCGCTAGTTTGGAGGACTGTATTAAAAGAAGTCAGTTTAATAACTCGTTTAAATCTAACATTTCCTTTCCCTCGTGTTAATTTTATGAACCTGTGAATTTTATTTATAAAAGTTTGACCTTTACTACCAAACAAAAACTACGGAGTTGTAAATATAAATTTGCGCACGGTGCAGGTCTGTAGGTCTGCAGTGATCTTTAGCTTTTGAACTGTAATAACGGTTCGGCAGATACCTACGGGCGCCCAATCAGGTGTCTGCTCTCGGGGTGTTATGCCCTGGCCTAGGGTACTCACCCTGTAAGGTATTTATTTATTTGCTGTATTTTCGATGACGAGGTCCTCTCCGGTTTTACAGCTGCTATGGAGCCAAGCCAGGTGCTACGATATGTATCGCTGACCGTCATAGATAACGAAGAGTGCAGCAAGATCTTCCACAAAGTCAGGGATACCAACCTGTGCACTTCTGGTGTCGACGGCAAGAACCCCTGCTACGTGAGTATAAACTACGCTAACGACATTAGAAGAACACACCTGGGAACTGGCTAAACATGTCACGCGATAATTTCAAACTTTTAAAAACGCCAACGTAACAAAAAGTCATTGAAAATATTGCATTTAATACTGTACAATTATTTAAAATTAAACCGTAAAAAGTAGTCTAAATGTTTTTAAAATTTTCTAGGCTTGAAATATCAGTTCCAACAGTACAGCACATGGATAACGGATAGGAAGTTCGATTAAGGTGTATGGAAAGGTAAGATGCCGAGCGAGTGACTGCAATATTCTATCGTCGATTAAATCAGAACATATCACCATAATTCCATGGAATTTTTATCGAGTATAAACTCCATCAGCTGAGGTTT
The DNA here is from genome assembly GCA_003012365.1 of Medauroidea extradentata. Taxonomy (NCBI): domain Eukaryota; kingdom Metazoa; phylum Arthropoda; class Insecta; order Phasmatodea; family Phasmatidae; genus Medauroidea; species Medauroidea extradentata. The sequence continues at coordinate 26,847 of PNEQ01078645.1, read as the reverse complement.
ATTTATACAGTACTGGGCGGTAATATGTTTTGTTTTCGAGTAAAGCATAAAAAATGGTATTTAGAAAATATGAGGGATCGAAATCCCAAAATCCATAAAAATGGAAAACTAATATTTTTATAATGTTTAGTACGGTAATATCTAGAACTGTATGATAAGTAAATTTTAAACAAGTTCGCGTTTTAATTTTACAATAATTTTACTCTCCGAAAATCTCTGCACGAAAGGTTTGCGGATGTTAAAATTATTTTAAAATTAAAACGCGAATATTTCGGAAATTCGGTTATTATAGAGTTCTGGATACTATTATATTAAAAAATTCAATTTTTTTGTAGATTTAATGGTTCCTGATCCTTAATAGTTTTTAATCATTTTTTTACTCGAAAGTAAAGCATACGACCGCATAGTGCTATATGAATAGACGTATGCTGATAGAATTTCTACTCGGCAAAAAAATATTTCATCGAATTTTGATGAGTAGTTCGGATTTTGACGATTAAGTATTCCATTCGTCCGCTTGTCATTGTTCCTTTTCCGTAACCCTTAAGGGGGCGTGGTACATAATTCAACGCTAAAAACAATGTAACTGTAGGTTTCTTGAAGTAAATTTGCGAAAATTAAACAATAGCACTCCTAGACAATAGTTTTAGCCAACGTTTTAAACAAAATTGTTTCCAGTGTTACGAACTTCTGAGGCACAATCTCTGACGTCGGAACCTCGTGCATTTAACTGTGGTGCAAGAGATCACCCGTAACGAATTAGCAATTCTGCATAAATATTTACTCATAAAGTAGGCAAATACCATTATCTAGGATTGTCATTGAGTATTTTATCCATATTGGCTTCGTAAAAAGCGTAAAAATCAATTGATGTTTTGAGCGTTTATTTATCTTCCACGCACTCTTAAAGCGGCCGCATGCCCACGCCATAGAGCAATGTGCAGTGCTTCGACCGATATAAGTTACTATTCGTTAGCTGAACAATGTGCGTGTTTGACGTCTGCTTAGGGATAACATCCAGAGACCGTTTCACGTGTGCACATCAATTTCTTAGCCTCCAGTACGCTTTACTTAATGTTTATTTTTTGCAGGCTTAAACGGCATAAATGGCTGTTGTGAAGTTCCTTTGAGCTATGAAAATAATGGCACAGTAACTTAAAAAATGTCATAGTACTTTATATTTTATAATACGCCATACAATGGTAAGGTTGCCACTTAATGTCTCATAGAGGCAATCTGTCAACGAGAAGACTGCGCCCCACTTCAGTGACTTGTACGTAAAGACCAGTGTGGGTGTGATGCGTACGCTTTGTCGCCCTTACATTCGAGAGTAAAGATAGGGATAAACATGTTAAATTTACTATGCGGACCTCAATGCTTGTATAAACTACATGTATACCACCAATGACACTTTTTTTCATCCCAATACGGACCACATTACTTTAGGATCTGGTAAGTATTTTCGTGATCAAAAACACGCAACTTCATCACACAATTTTTTTCGCTATATCTTCATTCCTGTAGCATTATTCTCATCTTCTTAATGCATAAAAGTGTTTCTGTTAAACAGCAATATCGTGAAATGTGGTCGAACCTCACGTAATATAAATGGATGGAGTTATGCAGACTGGAACAAACCCACGAAGTAATTTTTTTTACGATAATCATACCAAGTATATCCTTTAAAGAACAACAAGTATTAATTCACAATATTTGAATAAAAAGAAGAGGCCGGAAAAACCAGGTTTCACAATATTTATATGGACACGGTAGGCTTTGACCTTGAATATCTCAGCTCCAGTAATTTTTGGATTTGTTCCCTTCTGCATAACTCCATCCAATTGATTATGTAAATCCCTTTCCTTAATGTGATACGCCTGGGTTCAAGGTAAAGGAAGGATCCAGGACTTGCATACAATAGGCTATGTCAGATAATTCGTGGATACGGACTGTACCATGTGAGTTAAGAGACCAAAACTAAGCAGAAAGTGCTCTTTGGTAGAAATTCGTCAGGTTCTTAGTTTACGAGAGAATTATGTTTACATTAAAAAAAAGGGGGGATTTGAAGATGTGTTTTTAGGTTGCTCGTGGATACGGATTGCACCACCTGCTGTAGTGACAAAAACAAAGTAGAAAATACAATTGTGGTAAAAAGTTGTCAAGCCCTTAGTTGAAGAGATACGACCAAAAGAAACTAGTGAGTGGGAATAAAGGGTACGGTTTTTCGCACTAGCTTGTATTTCTTTCTCGTAAACAAAGGGCCTGACTTTTTACCAAAGCGCATTTTGTACTTAAATTTTATCAGATTCACTTGGCACAGAGCATGTCCGCAAACTACCTGACAGTCTGTATAACAGTGACGTGTGACTCGCAGGGCGACAGCGGCGGACCACTGGTGCTGAAGGATGAGGATGGCGAGAGGACACAGGTTGGCATCGTGTCTTACGGCAGTAACTGGGGCTGCGAGATGGGGAGACCGGCAGCCTACACCCGAGTCCCCAGCTACTTGGACTGGCTAGCCCACACATCTGGCATACCCATCTCTGACTAAAACCACAAACACACTAAAGTGCGAAGTTTCCTTGAAATGGTGTTATTAATTAAATGTATCCGTAACATGCGTGCGATGTCACTTGTTCGAAAAGAAAGCTAAGCAGGAAATAAAGAACGTTTAAACAGTTCTGTTTAGATCAAATTTGTTCACATTTCTTTACTATTTTGATTTGTGTAGTCGTCGTTGGAGATAAACTAATTATTTACTGATTTCAGTCTTGCATTAGTAAATGTAAACAACAGTGAACTCACTTCACCTAAGAAGAATTCTATTAAGTTATGCTTTATGTCTCTACTGGCTACGAATTTCAAAATTAAGACAGTTATTTGTTCTAAGGAAACGAACATAATATCAATCAATTTAGACAACTACCCTTTAAGGTGGGGTATTACAAACCGAGTTTGTATTACTGGTATTTTTGTATGGTTAGGTTGTTTTGAAATACAAGTTTAAAATTGTATCATTGTTGCGCCATAGTACAATACATGACCTAACTACCAGGGATACTCATAAATCTATAACGTCTTTCCAATATTAATGACGCAATAAGTCGTATGTACCGATCCGTAGGGCCTTAGTCAGGGGGGAAGGGGCAGCACGCCCCGCGCCCCAGCCTGAATAAGGCCCCAGCCTCTTGTCATGAACTGTGAAGAAGAAAAAAAAAAAAGTAAAATTTTTCATTTTCCAGCTGTATGATACGTCTTAGTGTTACTACGTTTGAATTGCTGGAAGGATCTGTAACATACTTTAGAGTGTTTTTTTTATTAAAAATTTTCATTATTTACGTTTACGATAATTTAAATAGTAGCCGGCAAATAATTGTTTTTAAAATTTTTATTTAGGCATTAGGGGCCCCGAAAAATTCTCTTCCCAGGCCTTTAGAAACCTTGTTGCGGGCCTGCCGACCCGCAAGTAAAATATAAATTAAGATTAGGTACACCTAAAAAATAGCATAAACAATAGTATTCGCAGGATTTCGGTAGCAAAAATGTTACCGACAAATGAACTGCTACACCACACTATCACTGGCAAAATTAATAGAAAAAGTAATATACACATTGCAGAAAGAATAACGTAACTCACAGAGTAATGAGAATTGCAATTTCTTTAGTATCTTGTTGAAGACAAGTTGCAAACAACATTGCTACCTACTATTCTATCTAGGTAAGGTGAACAGGCGTAAACTGACCAACCACAGAGCTTTCCTGAATTTTAAGTCACATGAAGTTGATAATTTTAAAACCAAAGTTGGTTTGTTTTTCACTTTAAATTATTTAAATAAAATGACTTCTCTCTTTCCCAAGCCCAGATAAATTCAATTTTACTACGGCCACGAAATTCGTTAGATTAACTGCAGAATTTTTCCATGTGCTAAAATTTTCATAAGAAAATACATTATCTTTCTAGCCTGTAGTAGAATTAACCTTTATCTAGACCACCCCTTATCAGCACTGTAGGTAATAATATTACTACTAAGCACGGTCGTAGAAGAACAGGTCTGGACACTCGCCTATCTAACAATGTATTTTGCTTGACCCCCTTGTTGTTTGGTTGTAGTTCGCCAAGTTATTGAGAATATTGTACTTTTTGGTGCTGTAATCCGGGCGGTCGGACTCAAAATCCGCCCACTTTTTTCCATTGTTAACATTATAAAGTAAATAAATATTTCTGGAGCCATGTTTTAAAATTGTGAGCGGAGCAAGTATTTCATAAATTGATAAAAAAAATATGTTTGACAAAGCGTTTATCTTAGTGGGAGGGAAGTGGGCGGAGTTTGAGCTCGACCGCCCGGATTACAGCGCCAAAAAGGTATAGCATTATCGGTAAATTGGTGAACTGCAGCCAAACAACAAGGGAGTCAAGTTTCCAGGCGAGTGTCCAGACCTGTTCTTCTACGACCGTGCTACTAAGTATTCAAAGTATATTTCGTTCGTTAAGGCTCGGATTCAGTCGCCATATTGAATTTTATTATTTTTCGCTTTTTTGTAATTCTAAGAAGAAAAATTTTAAATATGCGACTATACCTCAAATTCTATTTACAGTTCGCTACAGTACAGACATTGTGATTTAGCTGTTAACATATAATTACGCCGCAATCTGTGTGGCAAATTTTTTACGTTCATAATTTTCCCGACAAATTGCGACCTAACTATACATTACTAGCTATATTCCCATGCGTGTATTGTACCTCAAGGTAAATAAAATTTGCGGTATGGTCACCGATTAAAAATTTTTTTCTTCTCAGGATTCCAAAAAGGCGAAAAATAATAAAATTCAATATGGCGACTGAACCAAGCCTTAAAACACTGTGGCTGGCAGCAAGCCGGTGGCAACGCTCAACTGGGATCATAGACAAAGAGGTTTCACTATATAGGCCGTTCGGAATAAAGTGAACACTAAATATTTAACCTTTGAAAAATATCACTAGCTGTTACTACATACAATTCAACATTACCGATAGTCACCTTACTGCTTGTATGGTTGGCAACGAAATAACACAACATAGTTCCGTGTTCATTCGTATTTAAATACAACAATGCTGAAACAAAATCAACAGACAGCGATATAATTATATTTTATGTGATTAATAAACTTATTTTTTTATCAAACTATATATGTACCTATCGACTGAACAATTTATCTCACACGCGCAAACATAAAGTGACGTGTCCCAGGAGGTTAGACTTTTCCCGTCGTTAGCCGTTACACGCGGAAAGATACGAATTGGCTGGAAATAGATCTTTAGCAGGGCTTTTTCGAGTGCTCACTTTATTCCGAACTGCCTATATCGGCATGTCTTTATGTTCATATCTTTGACCGAGTACGGCCTGCGGTTGCTGCACTTTGCACTCAGGAAGGAAACATGATAGTCGAGCAGCTCTATTTTTTACGATGCGGTAATTTATAGGGACAGCTAAATCTAATAACAACGTCGACTAGCATTAATTTGGCGTGCTATTCAAATCTTGGACAGATATTAGAATGCACTATTACTCACTATCCAGAAATCAATATAAAATACTGGAAACACAATTATTTTCTTCGACAGATGCTTAAGGGCCTTGCTCTTTAGTTTTGCACTGGTTTCGAAAATATTTTTTTAATGCAAATTAATACATACATCAAAAATTATTTCGAATTACTTTAACCCTTATACGTCATCGTTTGTCTCTAAATTTTTCTGTTGAAATACACCAAACGGATTTTTAAATTTTTACCCCCGAAATTTTACATATTGTGTTGTCAAAATAAGCCAAAATTAAGCTATTTTTTTCTAGCAAACGGCTCATTATTTAAAAAAAAACGCTGTGCTAAAATTGTGTGCCGTATGACTGTATGTACACAGTCTCAAATTTTTTCAAATCATTTGGTTAAAAAAATATTTGAGTTAATTGAAATTGTTTAAAATAAATTAAAGATCATGGCCTTAAGAAATGTATTATATATATTTAATTATTTACGTACAAAATGTTTTATATGTATTGTTGTATTTTATATCTATTGTTGTATTACATACGCATTGTTGTATCATAATGAATTATATATATTTAAAACTTATGTTGAAGAAAATAGTTTTGTTACCAGGATTTTACATTATTTTCTGAGTAACAAATTGTACGGAAATTAAATTTAGTATGTGGTCCTTGCTTACATACATATGTACAAACATAGACTTGTATAGTTGGATAGAATAATAGATAATAGTGATAACAGTGGCAACTGCTTGCGTAAGGAATTTTTTTTCTAGAGATACCTCAGTTACCAGAATGTTAATTGTTGTTACTTGGTTTTTACTGTAGGACAGAACTCAGTTTGAATTAACTGTTAGAAGCATGGCAACGTATTACGTTGTTAAAGAAACCCTGTAGGCCTAATTACAAAAGAAAATTCTGAATTACGTATTGCCAGACTTATGTAAGCCAACAAAATAAGATAAAAAGTAAATTTTGGGCCTGCAGCTCTAGCGAATAATATTTGTACAGCAGAAAAAAATTGTTACTTAATAAGATGAAATTATTGCTAAAGTGCAAACAAAAAACAATTGTATGAATTCAAAATATACAGGCTGTAGTAAATTTACACTGTACTACTAGGAGAGCAATTTACTAAAGACACTGTAAGTGTGTGTGTGTGTGTATGTATATATATATATATATATATATATATATTTATTTATTTATTTATATATATGTGTGTGTGTGTTTGTATGTACAGCACTTTTAATTATGTATCATAATTCCCATCCATAATACAAATTTAAACCTTTTGTGTGGAAAAGGCGTTGGTAAACCCACCATACAGTGCAATTTACGTAACTTGTTTCAAGTTTTGCTTAATTACACAGGTATTACCTTACAGCTTCTTGCCCAACTTATTGACAGGCTGAAATGTTTCCAGTAGAATATGAAGGTACAGTAACTAAAACCATGTAGAGAAATTCTGTATTTCATTTCTATACATCACATGCATTTTTAACCAACAGAGATGTTTCGGAAATAAAAATAATTAATGACATGTTAAAATAAGTATTTTGAGACGTTTAATTGAATGTATACTTGGGATCGTACGGACCAAAACGGCAGCCTTTGTTGGTTTTGTGGTAGAAATAAGCATATAGTATAATGTAAGTGACGTGGTAGTTCTATGTCCTGTTTAAAAAAAGACATGCAGCAGTTGTAAAGTTAAGAATTTCCTTGTTCGAAAAATTTTGCATTCATAAAAAATAAGAAACTCTTCTAGAAAATAAAATTAACAGAACATATGTAAATAAAATTTGTACAAAATTCTTTTCGTTTATTTTGTTTAAAAATCACATTAGAGTACGTTGTACACGTACAACATTACATTACCTTAGCACTGTTCAGTACACATTTGCATTATACTCAAGTGGCTAGTTAACAAATTGTTGTATATATATATATATATATATTAGCATGTGACGACACATAATTTCATATTGTCTTCTTGGTGTTGAAGTTGTCAGTTCTACACTCTCTCTGAGGAGAAAATAATCCGAACAATAAAGAAGTCAGGCGTGATTAAATTTACATGTCACATACACAATTTATTTTATAACTGTTGTTTCTTTTTTAATTTGGAAGGGGGGAAGGTTAAACGCATATTATTTAGAAATCAAAATTTTCTCCCAGGTTTTGTTTGTGACATTGTATGGCATAATTTCAGGCTATAGAGATTTCTTGAGATCTTATTTCTCTTGTTTTATTATACATATTATTGCGTTAAATTTTGCGTCAATGTGAATTGCATAGATTTGTAGTGATATTTACAATGTGCACAGAAACTCCTTAACGTTTAAAAAGTGAGAAATTTTAATAAATGTTAACATTTAATTTGTTTAAAAGAAAAGTTGAAAGTGATTAACAAGCTAAAAATGAAATTTATCTTCACGTAGACATCAATCAACAATGTAAATGAAAACTTTTTGTAATAATTCCTTATAACTTCCTAAATAATGTTATGATTTAAATGAATGTTGAAAGCAAATGAAACACATTACGAAAACTTGATTTTAACAGTAAGGAATGCAGCAAATTAAGAATCCTACATAACATTAAAGTATGTTTAATTATTAATATAGGGGCTTTGGTCTAAATAGAAAAGATTTTGAAAAACTGTCACTTTCATTAACGTATGGTAAATTTTACCCAAGTTGGTGTAAACTTAATACGATAGCTTGTCAAACTTTCAGTGAAGCACCAGTAAATTATGTCATTATTTCCAAGATCTTCTTTGCAAGTTGCACTGCATTACAAAAATTGTCATATCTTGCTTACAGTGCACGTATTAGCTCTGAAATTTTACAGTATTTTTGTTCAAAGTACGAGGATTTAATAGTGAAAATATGGAACTTACGTAGAAGGCCGCAACAAGTCATTAAAATAAAATATAGCATTATTAAATAAATTTTTGTGAGAGAAAGAAAAAAAAAGTGTTTTTACGAAATGAAGAATTGCAGTACGGAAAAGGTTTTGGCATCTCAGTGCCATAGTTTTACATTAGCCGAGAGGTGTGTAAAAGAATTACAAAAAATAATAACAACGCCTTTTTTTCATTTATATTGTCAGATAAATATTATATTTGCACAATTTTAATTAAATTACGATTACCGCTGTCAGTATTATTGCACACTTATTTTGTCCTTATACATCAAGAACTTGGAGAAATTGTGTATTGTGTGTGTGTTTTAATGAGAAGAGAGAAAAAACAAAATAGTGTATTTGTGCGTGTGTGTGTGAGAGAGAGAGAGAGAGAGAGAAAGAGAGAGAGAGATAAATATTAATATAAACTGAATGTGGGCTTCTGCTGACGTGATAAGTTATGTAAGAACCAAAGCATTTTTTTTACATATCTATATATTTTTGTGGTATTTATATACGTTAAATGTTGTACAGCAAAAAACAACAGTAATGGTTTCTCTTGTAACTTAATTAACGGCCAAATTCCTGTTTGGGTGTCCAATATGTTTTGACTTTGGCAAAACGCAAACTGTTTACATACTTTCAGGGTTTCTTGAAATAACAGAAAGACTATGGCAGAATTGATATATGCAGACAACAATTGGCAGTTTCATGAAAATGTGTGCGACCTCACACAAGACTTCGCTATGAAATATTTGTAAGAAAAACACTGGACCCGAATTTACGGGAGGACGCGGGTTCGATTACCGCTCTGGCTACTCTGATTTCTATTTTCCCACAACTTTTTAAGAGCACTCCTGACGAACGCCGGGATGGTTCTTAAATGAAGGCAATGGTCGATTCAGGCAACATTTTTTTAGGAAACACTGGCTTCTAATCGTTAATTTCGGCCACGGATTCCTATTTATGTCGTTCGTTATGGGTATTATCCTTGACGCCTAAAGTGAAAAAGACATCGAAAAATTACCACATAAATAAGTTGAAAATAAATTTTACTTTGCGGCCTATTTTTTTTTCAAGAGAAACATTTAAGTTATGTGTTTTATTATTTATAAAAATAGCTCACATAACGGTAAAGTAAACATTTTCAACACCAGTGTATCTGAAGGTTTTACGATACTTAGGCTCTCTTTTAGGACTTAGAAAATAATACTCGTTCATAAATAGGCCTACAGCAAAAATAAGACCACGCCGTATTATCTTTCTATCCCTCCGGCAATGTAGCACAAGTTTGCTAAAAGCGCCAATTGGAACACTCCCTATGATTATTCGTCCTTAGTTGAGGGTAACTTACAGTTTATCTAGATGTTTCAGGAAGACGGTGATACTATGGCACGGCGACTTGGACTGCACGCCGGATGGTTGGCAACAGTGGCGCATGCAACATCTGCCGCAGCAATCTGCGGCACCAGCACGTCGGCACCCCACAGCCCACAGCTCACAGTGCACACGCTAAATACGCAGATCAATTGTAAGGCCCAAAGATGTTCGAAGGGTCCAGATGGAGCGTGTCGCCGGGAATTGTAACCAAACAAACGCTTGACGTGACTGCTATCAATATGGTCCGACTAATAAAAAGATTGAGGAAACATTAGTTATGAGGTGTGTAAACAGGGCAAAAATATAGAGTTTTCAACCTACAACATCAATTAAAGAGCATAATACATTAATTTACCATAAAAAATACCAGTCTGATGTGTACTTTGAGGTTAAAACAGTATGGCGGCTGGCTAATTTGGTGGCTACCTCTCCCCCCTCTTGGCTTCAAGCCCCTCGCCATCATTCAGACCTTATACTACCCCCGCGGTAAGGCCCGATACAGGCCATCCTTAATTCTCTACTCAATGCCTCACTTATTTCTGTTCAAAATCATCGATAGATATTTTATACCAGACATACTATTTAGCAAAATTTCTGCGTTACGTACACACTATCACCAACTTTCAGTACGTAAAGAAGGAACGTACGTTTGTGATGTTGGTAGCTACAGTACATAAGGTATAACTGTATAATTCCCGAAAACTATTCTCCACAAACAAGACGCACATGTGATTCCCAAATAAGTTAAACTATTTTGTAGAATTTTAAGTTTTGAAAACTTCGGCCGTCGTGTGTTTGGTAGGAAGTAATAATTTTATTTCTATTCAAATCGCATTGGCATCCCTGCTTGCGTACTTCGCATGTATCGTGGCTAAAAGTGTGCATTTTGCATGCGCGTGAACATACACAGCGATGAAAAATAGGACGGGCTCTATCTGTGAAATTAAATGTGTATTCTATTTACCTCAAAATTAAGTATGAGGCTCTGTCTGGAACCTGCGTAGTTGCGGTACACACTGTCGCAGTACTACCTGCAAAGAATTTCGTACGGAATTCAGGATTGAATTATGGATAGTATAATAAAATGCATTGAGGGGTATTGATCCCTACCACCTTGGATTTATCTGTTTCTTCTCGATAACTTCTGTTCCAGTCGATGTATCAAAATGTTTGTCACGACAAGGCCTAGATACAAACTTAATCGATTTTCTGTAATTGCTCTAACCATAATATATTCATTATTTTGCAACGAGAAACAGCTGAAAAGGAAAAATTGCTGTATTTACGGGAGCGACTACAGAGGCCGCAACATTAACAGAAACAATGCCATACGGATTCCAAAAAGTGAATGAAACAATAAACTATATTTTGCCGGCGTGAAAAAAAGTAAAACAATGTGTATATTCCCTGATTTATAAGAAAAACCGTAAAACCGATCTGACAGGGATGAATCCCCTTTAAGAGTACAACCTTTGAAAATATCACTAGCCGTTACTGCATACTCAATCATTAATAACAGGTACCTTACTCCTTGTATGGTTAACAGCGAATTGTCAGATGTAGTTCCGTGAATTTTCCTACATAAATACAATAAAACTACAATAAAATCAACTGAAATCGGCACATTTTTATTTTATATAAATATTAAGAGGGCGTGGTACATATGTCAACGCTAAAAGCATTAATCTATAACTGTAGATTTCTTAAAGCCAATTTGCGAAAATTAAACAATAGCAATCCTAGAAAATAGTTTAGCCAACGTTTTAGACAAAATTGTTTCCAGTGTTACGGACTTCTGAGGCACAATCTCTGACGCCGGAACCTCGTGCATTTAACTGCGGCGCAAGAGATCACGCGTAACGAATTAGTAATTCTGCATAAATATTAACTCATAAAGTTGGCAAATACCACTATCTAGGATTGTCATTGAGTATTTTATCCATATTGGCTTCGAAAAACAGCGTAGGAATTACTTGACATTTCCCGTCATTATCAGTTACACGCGAAAACTTCGATTGCTATCTGCGCAGGCGCGGCGAGTGGGGCATTAATTTTTTATTGCAGTTCGCCAATCTAACAAAACGGAGGGGCGAATCCAGCTCTGAGTTCATAGGATGCCCACACTTTAAAAATGAGATATATTCACACCTCAAGCCAAAAACGGTCGAAGTACGGGTGTCCTGCTCCATAAAATAATTTGATTTTAAGGTGCAAAGTGATGCTATTTAAATTGTTTCAAAACCACGAAATTAAAATAATCTGTCAGTTTTATAAATGGTATTATTTTCAGGTAAATTAAACTTTGAACGTGAAAACTGTTCGCTGATAAATATATAAAAAATAGGTACATTTTAACTTCTACGTCCACGTGTCATTATAACGGATGTGTTGCCATTTGAAACACATTCACATTAACTTTAATGAAGTAAATTGCACAAAACTTTTGCAACCCAGAAACCAGAAAGCTCAATTTAATTTACGGAAACGAGCAATTTACTATGTACGGTACATATGTCATTAAATCACAGTTCTGTATATTGTTGCACTACAATGTCGTCAGAACCCATGATATCGCTGATAATGTATAGTTCTCTTTTACAAATGTTAAGGGAAATTGTGAGGTAACATTTTTCAATATCTTACTTGGCATTTATTTGGTTTACATTTTTTTGGACCAGCCTCGGAAGGGGTCATGGCCCCTTTTAAACCCAACCCCCTCTCCCTACGTCGTTTTAAAAAACTCACAAACTGGAGCCGTTGAACACCGGCTCTTGATAAACGCCTATAATGCTGTTCAGGGTTTCAAGTTGGCGAGTACCAAAAAAAAAAAGCATACATGTATTATACACGTTTAATATTTTGCTCAATGTGACGTCCACAGAACGTTCCTCACACGTTATTTTATCATATTACGTATAATATTCGTTTTGTTCTTGTTTCTTCGATATTTTAAACACAGTGCATTCAGTTTCACCTCCTTGTGGTTTTTGGTTAAGTATACTTTTTTCATGTGTTCGCGTCAGATAGCGCTTTCCTCTGCTAGCCGCCATTTACCCTGCTCGAGAGCATGATTAAGTAAGGAGTTGATGTAGTAACTGTCTGGTGGACATATGGTTATGGGTAAACTTCATTCGAGTAATGTTTTCAACACCTCAAGGTGAATGGAAAGGTACGATATCGAGCGGACGATTGGAACAGTCAATCGTGTATAAAATCTGAACTACTCATCAAAATTCGATGAGTTTTTTTGCCGAGTAGATGTTTTATCAGCGGACGTTTATTTATATAGCACTATGCGGTAGTATGATTTACTTTCCAGTAAAACATTAAAAACTGTGTTTAGAAAAATAAAGGCTTCAAACCACAAAATCTACAAAAATGGAAAACTGTCATTTTTATAATTTAAATATAATAATATCTATGTCTCTATAATAACCGAATTTAGAAAATATTTGCGTTAAGATTTGAAAATAATGTTACTATCCGAAAATCTCTGCGCGAGAGTTCTACGGATGTTAAAATTATTTTCAAATGAAAGCACAAGTATTTGTTTAAAATTCGGTTATTATAGAGACCTATATATTATCATATTAAAAATTATAGTAATGAGAGTTTTCCGTTTTTGTAGATTTTGTGATTTCAAGCGCTTATTTTTCCAACCAGAGTTTTTAATTTTTTACTGGAAAGTAAAGCATACTACCGCATTGTGCTACATATATAAACGTCCGTTGGTAAAATATATATTTGGCAAAAAAAATATAATCTAATTTTGATGAGTAGTTCAGATATTATACACGATTGAGTATTCCAATCGTCCGCTCGATACCGTACCTTTCCATATGCCTTAAGGCGGCCGCCTGGCTGGCGCTAAAACTGGGTGCAGCATGTTCGGAGTTTGGTTTTTCTCAGAGACCAGTAAACGTGCGTCCACAATGCTTATCTACGAATATAAAACACTTCAGACTACTTGGGAATGTGGCTTTCAAGAAACCATGCACATTGGAAACATTGTTTTAAAGCACTCATTCTTGCCTAGAATCGGCTTTTTCGCGCGGTTGTTTCTCAAGATATGTGTAATGGACTTGTTCGAAATTTAAGTCTACAAGTACATCAGACTTTGCTACAGTGACGCGTTCAATAAAAATTTAGGGTCACTGCTTAAAATCTCACAGTAAAAACGTTATGGAGGGAACACTGCGCGCATTTTCGACTTTGGCCGTAGAGGCGATATCACAATACATGTGCCGGCCGACGTCGCTCGTAACGCCACATCGATTTTCGCCTCACACACACAAATATACCTTTCACCAAGTGGCCGCCCGAAGCTGACATTTTTTATTGCCTACGTTACATTCGTGGGTTTTTGAAAACGCCTGTTGAGTCACCCAAAATTGTAGTTGATTGATTAACATTTAATCTAGTTTACATTTACCAAAACAACTTAACTAGAATTTATTATGTTTCCTCGGTTATAAAACGTATGTGAATTGACAACTTGATATTCGCCTGATATCCAAGTAACTTGTGACAGTTCATCACTCACAATAGTAAGTACATGATTAAGGATGAAGTGTGTTAGATTTGTAAATCAAAGGTACGTTTTCAATTTGTCCGTAAGGTGAATGTATTGAGGATAAATTCTTACCACCTCCCTTTTTTTCCAAATTAAACCGGCATAAAAGTATGTATCTTGTAAACCACTATATTAAAAAACTCGGAATACTCTCTAAACAATTATTGTTGCAGTAGTAAATGGTTTTACTGAAAAAATTATCTTCAAAGTCGATATTCAGAGTCCTATTATACTCACTGTATTTAATTTACAGTCAAATTGAAAAAAAAAAATAAAGTCTGCTTACTGTTTATAAAACAATTAAACACTCTCCGTAACTCAGCTTGGTACATTTGAAACTCTTCTGCTACGTGGTTATTTTGACCTTGTCGTTTGTTTTTGAACAGACTAGTAAGTACTTCAAGTTAAGTGTGCTAGACGAGACATTTGACAGCAGTTTACGCATTATCTCATACGTAAATGTCTTACACGTACTACTTCATATTCATACACTGATTTGGTGATCTCCCTTTCGATAACAAACGTAATCTTATAACACTGACTCAGTACAAAAGTTACTTATGCGAAATTTTCAATATCTTTCTCTAGTTGTTTAATGAACTGTTGCTATTTGTCCATTATTTTTTTGTCGTTGTTTGGCATATGTTATTTATTAGATGATATATTCCAGCCCGATAGAATGTTCGCAGCGAAATTTATGATTTTTTTTTATCTCTGCGAAGTACCAGAAGTTTTTTAATCTTGTATTGCAGTACACTACTTTTAATCCTTAACTATCTACACAAAATTTAAACGTATAACTATCGTTTTACTTAACATATTATTTTATATAATGTTTAAGATATAAATCGTTTATTACTTGTTTTGCTGTTGTTTATTCTCGCGTATGTTAGCATTTACCGACTTTGATTAACTACTGTGTTGTTACGTTGGCCTTTTTTATCTTGATTTCCTCTCAAGAATTCAGCATCTTATAAATAGCTCCTCTGGGTTCCACATGGAGGATGGGATTCTTGTATTGTAATATTATACATAACTATTTCCTCAAATACCAATAATATTACACAACTTGTACCAAATAAAGAAATATATATTAATATTATTATATATGTTAATAATAATATAACTACACTGGACTGTACAGAAAGTTATAATTGTCTGTAATTAAAACCCAACTCATTTATAACATTATTCTATTCAGTATGAAGCCCGGTCCACACTACCAATAATTCATCTCCGAATTCCGTACCTAATTCCATACTTAATTTGAAAGCCATAGCCCGTCCGATTTTTCATCACAATGTACGTTTACGCGCTTGGGCAATGCACAGTTTCAGATGTACTCAAGCAGGGTTGCCAATATGCTTCGAATAGATATAAAATTCTGGCTTCCAACTGAACACACGACCGCCGGACGTTTCACAACATAAATAATATAAGACAGTTTCACTTATTTGGCAACTACGCGAAAGTCTTGTTATGAAATAGTTTTCGGCAATTTTATTTTTGTAATTTACGGAACATCACAAATATACTTTCCTTCTTTACGTACCGAAACTTAGAAGTAAGCAGTGATAGCGTGTACACAACACATACGCTTTGCTACAGAATTATGTTATGATAACTCAGACGATGTTTATGAACAGGGTTAAGTTAAGTACTGAGTAAATAATTAAGGATAGTGTGTACCAGGTTTGAGTTTAGTAACGACACTGATTTGCGGCAACACCAACTACAGCAAAGCTGTTGGTGTTTCAGAAAACATTTAATAGAGGACAGTGTATGCATAGTGGAAACAACTAATCTGAGCAGAGCTGCATGAGCTACAAATACCGAATTATAGTTTTCAAGAGGCCTTTATGCTGAATGAAACTTTCCGCGTTTGGTGCGCGGAGACGGGGAACAACAAGGTTCTGTTTGCCACAGTCGACGGTAACCGCATAGCTCCTATTGGCGGCGTGCCGAGCTTGCTTGCAAGGTTTTCGTTTCACTATTTTTTCCTGCGATGCTTTACCTAGCTTCCCTACAGTTTTATTTATGGAAAGTTCGTACAGGTAGTTTGCAATAAAGTGACAACTTTTCAGGACAATCGTGTCTAGAATGCTAATTTAAAAATATAATTTCTTGTGACTTCAGATGTTAACGGTTGAGTTCGAAACATCTTTACTATTTTACTGTTACTGACAGCGCTATGTTGATAATAAAAGTTCCAGAAAACAATAAATTATTTGAAAGAAAAAACCAGTAACTAAGATTTAAAAGTACTAATTTTATCCCGAACTACGTATATTAAATTTCAGCGCCTGCTTATAGTGTTGTGTTATACGAATCCGTGTGGTATTTTTGAAGTTAAAATAGTCTTAAAAAGTGTTTTTTTAGCGATTTTGGGGAGGGGGGCCTCAAAATCTTTTATTTTTAATAAATGTGCATTTTTTTATTATAGAACTACTATTTCAACTGTGTGCATTTTCGTAGACAAACACATTGAGAACAAGTTTAGCTGTTTGTAGAAAGTAAGAAACATGCCACGCTACATTCATCACGTGATCTTGCAAGAACTGTGCAATGGAGTCCACGACTGTATATATTTTTTGTACATACATACTCCATTGCGGTGTAGATGTCTGTCAAAGAAAACTAAAGAGAATAGGAAAACATAAACGAGCCGAGTCTGCTTTAGTCAACAGGATACTTAAATATCATAGATTTCTATAAATGAAATTGTGTCTACAAAAAACAAAGACATTAAAATAAGAAAAATAATATAGAAAAAACTAGACCCCTCCAAGGCAGATAACACATGTCTGAGTCCTGTTTTCTCAAAAGGACAAACAGATAATATATATGAGCCACAAAAATACGACACAATGATGAGTCGAAACAGAACACAGTCGTTTACTAGAAACGAAAAGAAAAACGACATTTTGGGAACTGGACTTAGGTTAATTCTACTACAGATTAGAAAGAAATGTGTTTACTTATGATAAAGTTTAGGCACAGGGAACATTTCTGCCACTGCTGCTATCGCTAAGGGACCACAAAAATATGAAATTGTAGAAAAATTAAATTGAAATAGGCTTCTAAATTACAAAAGTCATTTAACATAATTTCGGAGTGAAAATAAACCAATTTCGCGTCTTAAATTATCAACTTTATGTAACTTAAAATTCAGGAAAGCTCTGTGATTGGTCAGTTTGCAACCATTACCAATACCAGTGCTCAAGCGGCATAAATTTTCCCTGTGCCAAACTTTTAACATTAATCTTTCGAACCCGTAGTATAATTAACCTTAATTGGACTCTGTTCTCGTCGTCAGACAAAGACATTCTGGGACCAGAAATACAAGTGCGACTGATGAGCTTGCTGGAAAATCATGGGAATTTATTTGTTGCCAGGTTCCTCTATAAAATATAATCCCATCTCAGTGTAGTGCTACGGAATTTTGATATACCAACTAAACAGACTAAAAATTAAAAAAAAAAATATGTTGTTCAATGTAATTCACAAAATAAATACATTGCGTATGGGAAGGGTACCCGAGGGCGGGTATCGTACCCCGAGTGCAGATTTTTGACTGGACGCCCGTAGGAATCTGTATATGGATGACATGAAATGTAGCTCTACAACGGAGAGGTGACGGAATAAGAAATGTGGTAGAAACGGGAGTTCCCCGAGAAAACCCGCTGGCCAAAGGATATACACAGAGTTATTCCGAAAAAAGAGGTATATATTTGAAGACGCAAGCGGATGAAGGTGTTATGTTACATTAAAAATAATCCATTTGTTCCGTGAATGAAGGTATTATCAATCTAATTTTCACATAGCACTTACAGAATTCACATAAAAGCAACATTCATCTAGAGCAGTGGGTGAAGGGCTCATGTTACGTTACTGGGTACAGATGGAACGAAATTTAATGTCACTTTACTCAGAACTTTGATTTTGTAGCATAACACCTTAAGGGCGCGAACTACAGCAATTTGCATCACCATTTTTTTTAGTTTTTATTTGTACCAGATATTTTTTTTTCTTATTTTAAACACAAAATGTAACTAAATTTGGTTCTTATGACAGTTTTTTATGTCTCATAGTTTTCGCGTAATGGCTTGTTAAAGTCATATTTTGCATGTTTCCGTTTTAATGACTACACTAAAACCAACTGATATACCAACCTCAAAAAAAATCACAGTGGATAAAGATATTGCAGGCTACAATTACACGCTCATAAAATTAAAGAATAAAAATTATTTGTATTTTAAAAAAAATATTGAATTTTTAAAATTTTTATTTTTAGTTTCAGCACTTTTTTTTAGTTCAAATAATTTTTATTCTTTAATTTTATGAGCATGTCATTGTAGCCTGCAATGTCTTTATCCACGGTGATTTTTTTGAGGTTGGTATATCAGTTGGTTTTTGTGTAGTCGTTAAAACGGAAACATGCAAAATATGATTTTAACAAGCCATTACGTGAAAACTATGAGTGATAAAAAATTTCATACGAGCCAAATTTAGTCACATTTTGTGTCTAAAATAAGAAAAAAATATATGGTACAAATAAACGCTAAAATAATGGTGATGCAAATTGCGGTAGACCGCGCCCTTAATCCACTTGCGTCTTCCCTTACAATCATCCATTACGAAGGCATGCATTGAGTCGCACGAAACCCATCAGCAGCATCGAAGTTATTTCGATATATCAAGACATGTGTGACTTGCGCGGTTTTTCCTCGCTGGCTTTAGATAGCTGACGTTGTGTAAGTTTGTTGGTTTCACAACGTTATGCAAACGAATGCACATATAAAGTCAAACGGCAACGTGTAAACGTATTTTCAGGTGGCCAACAGTACCAGACGACATGAACGCCATTCTTCTACTCGCTCTTGTGGCCAGCACCACAGCCGCCCCGGTAAGTTCACCAAAACGATACACTTCTTGGAACTCGGTCACGCTGCTATAATAGTACATTTCAGAGCCGTTACCAAACTCTCTAACTTCTATTCACTTACTGAGACGACTTTTATTCCTTCCTGATTAAAAATTCGGCAAGATTTATTTGAAAATATTTCAGTACGGACGTACTTTGACCATTTTAGGGGTTACTTTGACAATTTAACATATTAGTTTTTGGGTTTTCTGGTAAATAAACATATAATCTGAGCCGAGTATTTTAAATAATTCCTTTTATCCATATAGCTAATGTTTGAAACTTTAGTCAATAAATAACACAAAAACCAAAAATTTGAGTTGTCAAAGTTACCCCGCTAGGTCAAATTAAACCCGGTTTACGGTAGCTAATTACTTTACCTTTCAAACTGTTCATTGTATTCGGAAAATTAAAACATAGCTATCAAATAATTAATCTAATTTAAATTTTTGAGACATATATTATGTCTCACCAAATAATAAACACTACGTAACTCTTAGTACTGATTTCATCAAAAAAAATACACGTAATAGTAAAAAGTAATTTTTTTATCTATAAAGAAATATTGTCGGTTATTCGTGACATCTTTAATTTATTAAACGAAAATGAATATTATTAACAAAAGAGGTGACGCAGCCTAAGACAACGGGTACTTTTGTACACAGTTTTTTTTTTTTCGAATATTATGATTTTATTTCTAAAATGCAGCAGATGCCGTTATACTATCAGAGAGAACTGTAAATAATTGGTTGTAATAACCTATACCAAAATTTTTCAAGGCTAAAAATATTATAGTTTGAATTTATTACAGCATTAACGAAATTTTATTAAAGTCAATAAACTAGCCAAAACTTTACACGATTTTGTTCTGAAAAAATTAGTGCTCACAGTAAAAACAATTTTTTAAATACACTTGTCCAGAAACGGCCGTATAATAAGCTGACCACGTTAATCCTGGACTAAATAAATTAGAAACGAAAATGTTAGAAGTCAGTGGCAAATTGTTGCACGAGGACATTTAAGGCGCACAAATGTGGCAACACAGCGCGAAGTTTAGTCCCCTCTTGCGATGCACAGGTATCTTACTAGCACTGTTCTGATCACCATATTATGGCGCAGGTTCAAATATCGAGCAGTCCAAACGTTTATCTACGATTACGTGCCGTAACATACATAAAATAATACTTCGGCGTGGAAGAGGGGCTTTCTCCGTGCTGTGTTGCCACGTTGTGCTAGTCAAACAACGTCGTACATTACTTCGCCACTTACATTTCAGACTACAATTCAGCCCGGGATTCAAGTGGTGTGCTTGTAATACTGTGATTCCTGGACACCCCTGTATGTACTTGTGTATAAGGACGTGTCGTTATTAAATGCTAACTCGCCGGAGTGATATCCTTAAGGACGCGTTCTACCGCAATTTTCATCACCATTGTTTTATTTATTATTTGTACCAAATATTTGTTTTCTTATTTTAAACATATAATGTGACTAAATTTGGCTTTTATGAAATTTCTTTTCTCTCATAGTTTCGCGTAACGGCTTGTTAAAGTCATATTTTGCATGTTTCCGTTTCAAGGACTACACTATAACCAACTTATAAACCAAACTCAAAAAAATCACACTGGATAAAGACATTGCAGGCTACAATGTCATGATCATAAAAATACAGAATAAAAATTATTTGTATTTAAAATAATTATTGATTTTTTTTTTTCAATTTTTTTTTAGTTTCAGCATTTTTTTTAAATACAAATCATTTGTAATCTTTATTTTTATGAACATGTCATTGTAGCCTGTAATGTCTTTATCCACTGTGATTGTTTTTAGTTTGGTTTTTCAGTTAGTTTTAGTGTAGTCCTTTAAACGGAAACATCCAAAATATGACTTTAACAAGCCATTACTAGAGACATGCAAAATTCGCGTTATCATTTGATAGCAGACTAAACTTCACTTTCCTAAACATGACCGAGCATAATCTGCGATTCGATTGGCCACGAACTGTTATGTGTTGTCGTTTACGTGTGTTACTTCTTTACAGAGATTGGCCTCTCTACCGTGTAAACATTCTCCGCGGCAAGTCACGACAATATCGGCCAGCGGGAGACGCCGAACGAGCCTATAGTCACTTGGAGTCTAGTCAGCTGTCAGAAAATAACACGAATTTTGCATGTCTCTAGCCATTACGACAAAACTATGAGAGATAAAAAAATTTTCATAAGAGCCAAATTTAGTCACATTTTGTGTCTAAAATAAGAAAAAAGTTATCTGGTACAAATAAAAAAAAAAAGGTAATGAAAATGTGGTAGATCGCACCCTAAATAAGGGCGCGGTCTACCGCAATTTTCATCATCATTATTTTATTTTTTATTTGTACCACATATTTTTTTCTTATTTTAGACACAAAATGTGACTAAATTTGGCTCTTATTAAATTTTTTTATCTCTCGTAGTTTTCGCGTAATGGCTTGTTAAAGTCATATTTTGCATGTTACCGTTTTAACGACCACACTAAAACCTACTGATATACCAAACTGAAAAAAATCACCGTGGATAAAGACATTGCAGGCTACAATGACATGCTCATAAAATTAAAGAATAACAATTATTTGAATTTTTAAAAAATGCTGAAACTAAAAATTAAAATTTAAGAAATTCAATATATTTTTTTTAATACAAATAATTTTTATTCTTTAATTTTATGAGCATGCAATTGTAGCCTGCAATGTCTTTATCCGCTTTGATTTTTTTCAGTTTGGTATATCAGTTGTTTTTAGTGTGGTCGTTAAAACGGAAACATGCAAAATATGACTTTAACAAGCCATTACGCGAAAACTATGAGAGATAAACAAATTTCATAAGAGCCAAATTTAGTCACATTTTGTGTCTAAAATAAGAAAAAAAATATGTAGTACAAATAAAAAATAAAATATTGATGATGAAAATTGTCATACCGCGACCTTAAGTTAAATAAACACAGGGAAATCGTAATATAACATCGGGCCTACTGTGACGTAATAGGGAAGTTATATGCCCTCAAAGGTGCAGGTGGAAAATATGTAATTGGTGTTAGAGTCTCAGTCATATGTAACTAAGTAACGAAATTTTGTATACAAGTTACTAATGTACGGACAGACATCAGGGAAAAATTTTGTTACAAAAACCAACACCTCTTTTTCATTAATTAGGGGTTGGCGACACCTTTGTGCTTAGAACTTTGTAACCCTATACTTGAAGTGATTGGACATGATATGTAGATAATAAGCATTAAAAAGTTAATAAAAAGGTGGTCACATTGAGAACAACTGATAATACGAACCATTCCCTCATAAATCGCGAGTTAAGTTGGGAAGAGGCATTGTGTTGGCCTGGGAGGTAGGCAACTGGTAACGTAATAAAGTACATGCATATGGAAAATATGACTAACGTTTTGTGCACGTGTGGCAAGTGAACGGCTGAAAACTTACCGCGGCCAAAAGTGGCAGCATTGCTTCGGTTAACGTTAATAATTCTGGAAAACATTTCTGCATCAGTTTGCTTCAGTGCCTCGTGTGCAGTTCTGCTTCATGGTCAGTGATTGGATGATTTTAACTATCACGTGTCTTAACGTTTCACTCCAAATCATGTACGTGTGTTATTCGTAGTAACCTTATTCTGATTGGTAGAGTCAAATGAGAAACGTCTTTACACAAACACACTCTACCAATAACAAAGAAGCAGAACTGCAGAGGTGGAGCTAAGACATTGAGACAAGTTATTTCAGAAATATTTTCGCGAATATCATAGGTTCCTACTAATCTTGCCGGAAATATGCAAAATAGTTGGCAACTCAATCATCACCATGTGAAACTGTAATGATGCACAACATATCTGGCCAGGCCAAATTTTTTTCGCACAGTTATAACCGATATATAGCCTAAGTTTCAAGCCTGTAATGCCTGCTAATAGCGTGATGCGTTGTCAAACAGTGCATAGTTATTTAGTTAGTGAACATCACAGTAATTCATAATCAAGGACGCTTAAAATCGTATTATTCGATAAAATTATCATAGAAATGAAGGGTTTTTTTTGTACAATTAAGTGTCAAGATGCCCGCAGCAGCCCGCGTAGGCAGTGCCTTCCAGGTCACAGGTGCCTAGTTAATACGTTTATGCGAATATATATTTAAATCATGAAAGGTAGCAGATATCGTACAACCAACATGTGTACATTCATATATACACACACACGCACACATTTATATATATATATATATATATATATATATATATATATATATATATATATATGTACAGTGTGGTCCTGAACTACAGGTACAAACGCAGGGAGGTGATTCCTTATGGAAAATAAAGTAGGACATATGTAGGACACTTTGTACCTAAGTGTAATATTGTGTGGGAGTAATGGGCCGCAGAATATCGAATTTGAAAACCGTATTTATTTTAAATATCGGAAACAGAATTATGTAAAACTACAATACTCTAAGCATTGATTTGTGTTATAATAGTCATCAAACCAACATCAAGTGCTGGTTGATACCTTCAGCCATTACTAAAAGAACAGGGGTGGCCACCCTCTAAGTGGACTAAACGTTTGTGCCATCGGGATAGTGGAACATTTGACGATGTTTTATTGAGTAATGCGAGCTTTGTAATAAAAATGGTCCTCTTATTTCAACTTTCTAGGGCTCATAGTTTTCGTGGAAAATGCACGCAAAGCTTTGGCTGAAGCGATAAAGTACCAGGAGAGCTTAGGCAATACTGCGTACATTGTGTTTGTAAGTGGTCAATTTCTCTATCCAAAATGGGTTCGAAAACATTACATACGAAAAATATCGTACAGTAACTTGTAAGGGGGATATCCACACTTACAAAGCAACGTTTTACCGAACAAAAATTAAATCTAACAGACAATAAGAAAGGTATTGTGAATGATGACATTGATCGTAAGTATTTGCACAGCCACTATTGTGGTGTACAACTTCGAGAAAAACGAGGGGGTGGTACGGTCCTACCAATGTGTGTGTAACATGTAGGTATTTTGTATTGCTTTTCAAAGATGTAATTACAAATGCATAAAAAAGTCACCTTCACGCAACATGTGTATGCGAACTATTGAGAAGAAACACATGTGAGGGTGCACTTTATTGCCACCCAGGCATAAAGGCGATACGGTTGTTAACACATGATCCAGTCTAGCCCTTATCACCTGTCAGTTTCCGTACCTAATACGCGGCATCTAGCAAATGCTGTACAAGGCACGCAACACATTTAGGTAGTTTCATATGTAGTTTCGAACGACGTACCTTCTCTGCTGCTCTCTTATCGGCTACTTCAACTAACGAGATGTGTAACAAATGTGGCTGTATTTTTTGTGTAAAAATTTGCGCTTGTTTAATTAAATGAGCTATTAAAGTGTTTGTATTTTTGCACGTACAGTGGCATTGATATTATATGCAACACGTAATAAAAAAAGTCACGAATGTTAATTAAATATGGTACATTTCATGTTCCAAGATTTTTAAATTTTTGTTGTAATGGGAGTTTACAATTAGAAATTATTGGTTTGTGTTCCTGTGTTCAACACAAGGTTTGACCAGCAAAACATGAGCAATGGCGTATGTCCACAAACCTATAAATTCTAATTCATGTTACAAGTTTGTTGAGGTTTCAAAGTTCATTGATTTTATATTCGATTTAGGTTTGTAACCTCACAAACATGATTAACTTTGAACACTATCGAACATGGCGGCCGAATGTGTCGAACTAAGTATGTTTGAAACTTCTAGTATTTCTGTGTTCATAGTTACCAGTGTTAACACATGTGAGTCGCATATGTGTTAAGGAGGAAATACTTCTTTCAACTCAAATTAATTAGTTTATGGAAATGAAATGTATTTGAGTTTGATTTTTAAAAATGTTGGCTGCGTTAAAGCACAGAAAATTATTCTGTGATTAATTTAAAATTAATATTGACGGAATGCATGTAGTGGTCAATCCTGTGTAAATATCCGGAGCAAGATGTTGATTAACTAATTTGGAATGTTTCAGATTCAGTAACAAAACTAGCATATATTTTATTGCTACGTCAGAAATTGTATCACCTCACAGTTCTTGCCTTAACGAAGTTAAGTTAAGTTTCAAAAATGAATCTGAAATAATAATTATGATGAAAAATGCGTAAATATCAAACGGTGACGCTATGTCTCCCCTGAGAACCATTTCTTGATGATACAGGGCCAGAGAGACCTCAGCAAGATCCTCAAAGGCAACGAATTTCCGGAAGAAGTGAAAGTCAAGAATGACCAAATACGTAAGTCATTACCAACAATTATATAAATAATATTAAAGTAACGTATGATGTGGTTCCCGAGGCCAAGAAGAGCCGCTTTGATAGCGCCATGTCGGAATGGGAGCTCGTAGATGCCAGCCACTCATCGAAACATGACTAACTGAAATTCTGCTATGGAGAAGCTACGGAACGCGAAGATCGAGGAAAATGGGATCAGCACAAAGAAACCCGTCAGCCAACTGCAGCACCCGCAGTTTCCAACATGGCGAAAACCAGGTACCAACCTAGCCGGGAATCTAACCCGGATTGTCTTGGTAGGAGACAAGGTGTATGGCCAATGTGGCAACATATAATAATTGAAGTATGATATGTATGTTACTTGTTCACCGAGAGTCCTGTACTCGTCAATGAACAGTGTACTTTTCTCTACTAGTATATATATGTTTATCGTTTACTCGTTATATAGGACTAAGGTTAAGATTTTTCTTGTAGTACTGAGCAAGTGGTAAAAAAGTTTTTATAAGTGCCTTCTACGTCATAAATAACAGACAACTAGAATCTTGTTTCTATCAAGGACGTCTACACATACATTGTTATATAAGGGTGACGTGACATAATTTATAGCCTTAGGTTGATGGATGGCGGAATTTGAGGGAGGAAAACGAGAGCTCCCCGAGAAACCCAACCGGGTAACCGTAACAATCCACTATATTTTGTAGATGAAAAAATCCGGAATTTCGAAATCGGACTTGATTTGCTATGGTGGTCTACAGTGTTCTATTAACATAAATATTGATATAATATATAGCTATATAATATGTATGAATAATATAAAGTGTGGCGCTGCGGGTATGTAGTGGTAAGACCGCTCGCCTCCCACCAAGGCGATGTCGGCTCGTTTCTTGGTGGGGCCACGGTGGCCGAATGGTCAGACCATTCACCTCCCACCAAGGCGATCCGGGTTCGATTCCAGACCGGGTCGGACTCCGGATTTTCGCATGTGGGAATCGTTGCGGACTACGCCGTTGGTGGGCCGGTTTTCTCGGGGATCTCCCGTTTCCCCCGTCCCATCATTTCGGCGCTGCTCCATACTCACCCCGATGTCCCCCTCATCGGCGCTGAAGACCTCAATGTTAAGCATTGACCAAAACCTCTCTCACCGACTCGTTTCGTGGTGTAGTTGGACTTTGGGTTTTCACATGTGAGAATCGTTGCGGACTATGCCGTTGTTGGGCGGGTTTTCTCGG